>UXGC01000271.1:143948-180934 GCA_900480045.1 Eurytoma adleriae | reverse complement strand
GCTTTGTGCTTAGGAAGAAGAGAAATAATAATCAATAGAAAAATGATGGCTCGGTTTGAGAAATCGCAATGACTATATCACGCGGCGATCGGCTGGGAATATATTATTACGTCACAATCTCAACTAGTCTACTTCCAGTTTCAAACTTTCAACTTTTCAAGAGAAGAGAATCAGTCAATTACCTACTGCTTACAAGCGCCGCAAGTGAAACGAAGGAGCCAATCTCACCACCGTCGAGTACGTTGCGATATGGGAGCATCAGTCCTTCTTTTTCCTGTTTAGGTTCAATGGCTTTTTTCTGATTAGTTCAATGGCTGTGGGTTGAAAAACACCGGGACGCCACCATCCATAGGACCTTCTACTTCAGCAGTCCATCAACCTTCTTTTAGTTTTATACATAATGCATGTCAATCACAGGTAAATTACTTTTACATAATAAATTGTTTAATGGACGTGCAATATGCGTATAATTAGAAAATTTTGAGTTTCAAAAGAAAACAAAAACAAAAATAACGTCGTTATATACTCATTGATTGATTATTCTTTAATACTTTAGCCTGAAGCTTTTATTTGTTATAAATAGTTTCCCCTCTTTTTTTTAATAAAATTATTGCTGGTTAGTGTAATACACTTTTATTTTTAAAACGCTTTAAAAAAATAATTATGCTGAAAAGGATAGATTTTTTAAAATTTATTTAGAGTAATGCTTAAATTAGAAATCTACTTTATTAACAGCTGACTGCTATTTTTGAACCACGCAAGGGACACCCAGCGTCACCTTTCAGCAAAATACAGTACCTACTTAGTACCAGTATTATTGATCGAACTGCTCGGCGTATATAACGCATTATCACCTTTGTTTTGTCAATTCATCAATTTTACAATTTTATTATCATCATTTACAAACAAAATTTATCTACCATTCAATTACACCAAGGAAAAGTCACAAGGACAATAAACGACGTCGCGCAAAACAATTGACTTGGGCACCTCGCAGGTAAACATTGGAACGCATAAGTATCGTACTTTTTTAAAGACAAAACGAAGAAAAAAGAAGCAGTCAAGTAAGTCCGAAATTATTCCAGACGTCGATGATCAGCTGTTTGCACTTGACTCGCGTCGTCGATGTCGTCATGGATGCAAATAGGCGCAGTAGGCGCGCTCAGCTGACGGCGGAGCGCAGTGTTCACCCAGCCTAACCTTAAATCACCACGGCACGTATATAATGTGAGGCGCAGCGCGAGCCCACGTTCAATGTTGCACGCTTTGTTTTCGTCGCACTGCTTTCCTTCACCCGGGAGTCACGTCGCACGGAGGACCACCAGCACCGATCATCTTTTGTTTTCGTGAGGACACCGTGGGACACGATGGAGACGAGAAACGGGAAGACTGACGAGATGCCAATGAATCGGGTGATCTTGATGAGCTGCGGTAGCTACGATCCGCCGACCAACATGCACCTCAGAATGTTCGGTGAGTAAAGTCTACGGTGTCAATTAAAGTGATGCTCGTTAGAGCCTGTGAATCAGTCGCTTTTAATTAGCAACATCGACTCAGTGTCATTTAGTTTTTTGGACTTGTTTACGTTTTGGAGTGTTCCTGCAATTTCATCATGACAGTTGCACGAGTCAGTCCTGAGTGTGATGTATTGATCCTTTTTTTATAACCGAGATAATTGTTTGTTGTAGAAAGAGCAAGAGATCACCTACACACACTAAGAAGTCACACAGTGATAGGAGGTGTCATATCACTGGTTAAAGATTGCTCCGCAAACAAAGACTTAACAAATAGTACAGCCAGAATTGAATTATTGAATCTGGCATTGAAGAGCAGCGACTGGATTCGCTTTAGTAACTGGGAAATTCAACAGAACACTGCTAAAAGCACTCGGGAAACATTGCAATATCACCAAAATATATTGAATTCATTTATAAATAATGATATCGACAATAATGTAAATAGTAAAGATGTGAACTGGCTTCCAGAAAATATTAAACGTAATCTACATAAATCACCTGTTCAAATAAAGCTACTCTGTGGAGCAGATTTGTTTGAGAATATATCAAGTATATGGTCTGAGGAAGATGTAACGTATAGTCCTTATCTAATGTTTATATTTTTCACTTACATAAGGAAGTACTTATCACTGTTCTTTTTTTAGATATTTGAAATTGTTGGTCAGTATGGTTTAGTGGTCATAGGCAAAGAAGGAGGAAATCCGTATAAACTTATATATGACTCTGATATTCTATCTAAGCACTTAGTGAGTAAACAATATTTAAAATGAAATATAAAAATTGTAAATTAAATATATAGTAGTTTTCCAAAAAATAAAAAAAAATGAAATAATGAAATAACTTATTCTTGCAGCACAATATACAAGTTGTCACAGAGTGGATACCGAACGAGGTGAATTCGACGCGAATAAGACGAGCTTTACGACGTGGTGAAAGCGTCAAGTATCTGGTTCAAGATAATGTTATTAAATCAATTTACGAAAGCGGCATGTACGATACCAAAAAATTTTCCACGTAAGTTTCGCCGTTGAAAGTGTACAAGATTATTAGCTACTGAGAAAAATTTTTCTGAGAGAAAACTTCAATTTTGTAAAACTTTTATAAAACTAAAATTAGATTGGAAACTTTGCTGGCATATAATTAATAACTTCTATCATAAATTTAAATTTTAATTTTAAAACTTCACTTCTAAGGTAAATTTTGAAAAGATCATCTACAGAAAAAACGAATGTATAAAATGGAATTACGATTGAGTAATAAGTAAATTAATTCAGTATTAATCCAGAAACAGATATAACTTCTAAGTAGTTTCACAAAGTAAAGCAATTGATGGAAACTGATAAAACTCGCGACGAAATAACCGAGTTAAGAAAGAACTGAGTAAAAGAAAAATTTTTCTCAGCGTCTCGTTCGAAAAAAGCTCGCTCTCTCGCCTTTTTCTTTGATGATCAGAAAAAAGGTGCAGAAGGGTGCGCAAAAAGGGCGAGGCATGCGCAGTGCGCCGAGCGCCGTGTGTCGCGCCCCCGCTTCTCGGCGGTCGTGCAGGCGCTCCCGGCTCTCGGCGTCTCGCGCGTCCAGTGCGCGCTGGCGATCCGTGGCGGCCGGCCTCTCACTCACGAACTCCTCGGCACCTTCTGCAGGAACGAGCAGCCCCCTCAGCACCAGCAGCAGCAGAGACGACGCGAGATGGACGGCGGGAGGACGGGCGGCGGCCGGCTGGTCCTGATGTCGTGCGGCAGCTATAACCCGCCGACGCACATGCACCTCCGGATGTTCGGTGAGTGCCCCGAGGGGGGCGCCCTCCCCCCGCGACCGCCCGCCCGCCCAATCGATAGCGCGCCCTCGGCCGTTGTCCCCCGCGGGCGGCCTCCCGGTGCGGGGGATTGATCGGCCCGCGGTGCCCCCGCGTCGAGCCCGAGGAGCACGTGTCATCCCTCGCTCGGGCAAACAATGCCGCCTCCTTAGCCGAGGATGCTCTTACGCGCGCGCGCGAGAGCGCTCCTTCTTTTTATTTATAGCCGCCGGCTCATCGAAGATCGATGAGCCGATGTTTACCCCCGCATAAGTGCAGCCGGATGCCCGGCTTAGCGCGCCTATGTCAAAATCCCCCGAGGCGTTTGGTATTCTCGGATTTCGGATGTACATCGATCACTTCTCCGCGCAATTTTTCGGATAAGGCAAACTCTGCATTTTTCCTGGATGATGTTAGATTTTTCTGTGAAATAAATGTCGGTGACGGAATTCTGTAAACATGTACGTATTGTAAAATAATATAGTCGTCTGTATTTCACTGCGGTAGATGTTGAATATTCTAAAAGTAATTTGAAAAAACTTAAATCCTGTGACTTTTCTGGATAGTGTTAGCTTTTTGTAAAGACCTAATCTTGGCGACAAAAGTTTAAACGTACATGCTTTGTAAAATAATAATGACATCTTGCGGTGAACTTTAAAAATTTTAAAAGCAATTTTTCGAAAAGTTAAACTTTCCTGGACAGTGTTAGCTTTTTGGCTAAATCTAGTATCGGTAGCAAAACTTTAAACGTATATGTATTGTAAAATAATGTGAACGTCTGCATTGCGTTTCCTGAATATTGAAAGTTACAAATCTAATCTTTCGGAAAGTTGAACTCTGTACTGCTCTCGGATAATATTAGCTTTTTCTGTAAACTTAATCTTTGTGGCAAAAGTTTAAACGCACACGCAATGTAAAATAACGTGGGCATGTTACGGTGAGCATTGAAAATTCGAATAGTAATTTTTGGAAACGTTAAACTCTGTATCTGTTCACGATAATTTTAGCTTTTTAGTTAAATCTAGTTTCGGTGATAAAGCTTTAAGCATAGTAAAATAATGTGAACTGCTGCATTGCATTTCGTTAATATTGTAAAGTTCCTAATGCAATTTATCGAAAATATAACTCTCTTTTACGGTTCATGTTAGCTTTTTGTGAAAATCTAATCTCGGTGACAAAATTTTAAATGTCTTGTAAAATAATGTAAACTTCTGCACTTCCTTTCGCGAACAATTCAAGTTCCAAATGCCATTTTTCAAAAAACCTAATTGTATCTTTCCCGTATATAGTTAGACTTCTGTATGTGTACCTAATATCTGGCTGACGTCAATTTTAAAGTTACGCGTACTGTAAAGTATTATGAACGTCTGCATTGCCTCGCGGTGAACGTCGAAAGTTCGAAACAGCGCTTCCTCTTCGTTCTCTCGGCATTTTTCGAAAAGTCAAACTCCGTATTTCCCCCGGATTACCGCCAGCTTTTTTATAAGCTTCGGCTATGGCGACATAAACTTTAAAGGCAAACATCGCGTGAAATAATGCGCGCCCGCACTGCACATTTAAAGTTCGAAACAGTAGTTTGCGCCGCAAATTACTCGTTGCGCTCGTTTTGCGCAACGCACTCGGGAGCAAAAATTCCTCCTCTCTCGTCATATTTTTTCAGTTGCCATTAGTTTGGAAATACTCCGTCAAACCGCGTCCCCGATGGCGAAGTTGTCTCGTAATTTTTTTTTCCGAACCCGTCAAAGCCTCGAGGGGAAGGGTAGTTTAAAGCGGAACTATGCTCTCCGAAGTTGTCGTGGAATAATTGCGTTTCGAATTAATTAGTTTGAGAGGCTTTTTCATCCGATGCAATTAGTTTCAGTTTAATGAACGTAATTGCCGCTCTTGCTAATCTCACGAGACATTTACTGCTATTTGTAAACCCTGCAAGTTGCACAAACACTCGTTTCTATTAATATAATTGAAAGTGTCGCATTTTATTTAAAGTTTAATTTGGAAAAAGCTACAAAGCACTCGCTCTTTCTCTCAAGCGAATAGTCCTTTGAAAAAAATATAGTCTTAGCTTGTTTATCACGGTAGATTAAATTTTGTACCCTGTACTTTTACCATTCGTTAATAAATTTTCCATTCAAGTTGGTATATAAAGGAAAAAAGTATTTCATTTTAATGCACTGCAGTAGTTTTCAACGTTTCTTTTTTACTGAGTTGTAAGAGTGTATCTTTATAGAATTCATAAGATACGTTTGTTTGAAAAAAGCTAATATTATTTCTGAATACACGGATTACAAATTACTGTAATCTTCGCTAAAGAAGGGATTATCTCGAGAAATAAAAAAAGTAGTATAGTGACTAACAAATTTCACTACAAATATAGTGGACTTTAATATTGTATCTATATGGTACAATTGTATCATGAATTCATTAATACAACTATTCTAACATCTTGCAGTCACTGTACTAGCTTTTATTTAGTTTTTGAGTTTGTTTTTGCTTTTATAGACTATTAATTTTTAATGTAACATTATTACTTCAATTACGTACTTGAATAACTTACGATTAGTCATTTTCACTGCCTTTCAGATGTTAATCTAATTAAATTTGGAAACGTTCACTTTGCAGAGATGCATTAGGTATCTGTAAACTCAGCAGGCTGCACAAACACTCATTTCCGTTAATATAATTGAAAGCGCTTTTAAACTTTAATTTAAAAAAAGCTTCAAAGGACTCGCCTCTCTCCCTGCGATTCGTCCTTTGAAAAAATACTCTCGGCTCGCGTATCACGGTATATTAACATGTATCCTCTTTATCAGCGATTCTTTTTCAACATTAATAAATTTACTGTAGAATTAAAAAAAAAAGCAGTCCATTTCGTTCAAACGCCGTTACTACTCGCGAACGCGAGGAGCTTTTGAAAGGAGCCGGTGCAATATTTAAGTTCGAGTATACGGAAAAGTCAGTGTTGCATCTGGCAGCGAGTGAAAAAGTTGCACTCAAAAAAAAATAAAACGCGGGAAAAGCTTGCGCGCCAAAGTGGAGCGCGCGCGGAGCGAAGAGATGTGTTCGGAATTTTCCTTCTCGCTCGACCTTGAATTTTTTCCTCCCGCGGCTCTCTCGTTTTCTTTCGGAATTTCTAATACCTCCTCGCGGGAGAGAGAAAAAACGCTCCCTCCGACGGCCGCCTCGTTCGATCGTTACCAGTGCACCGCGGCGAGAGGGATATTATTAAGGAATGACGACACATTGGAATCGAAAAGAAATCGCTCGTATTTTCATCACGTAGCGAGCCGAGGCTCAATTATTTTCCCGATCCCTCGGAATAAACGTCACCTCCGCTGCGAACGTTACTCATTAAGAAAAAATAATAATAACAGCGCGGCTTGATCACGCGATGACAGTGTCGAGTGAGAGAGAAAGAAAAAAATTTAATTACACTGAAAATAGTGGGTCAAAAGCGGACACTCGCCTATAGTTATGCAGCCGCGGTCACGCAGAATAAAGAGGATGGAGTGAAGCGGACGCATTTACTTTTTACGCGTTACGTAAAAGTGGAAAAGGATCGCGTCCACCTTCTATACGAAAAAAATTTGGGGCTGATGGCGATATTTGATTTATTGTACCTTTGAGTAGATACTAGTGTTCTCATATATGTTCGAAACCTTTTAGTTTCAACTGCAATATGAACATTAGTTACTGCAATAACTTGATCTGCTTGTGAAAACCGAAAAACAAAAAAATTTGTTATTGGTGCCTTCAAATTTGTAACATAGAAAAGTAAGCTAAAACCTCTTTCTAGTGTCACAGAAAATTATATCAAGGCAAACTTTTTAAAAAGATATTGATTACTATATAAAAATAATTATTATTTTCGAACCTTTTCCGAATGTATCCAAAACAAAGCAGAGCTAAAGTTCAATATCGTGTTCAATATTTTTTACGAGTATTGTATTTAATTGAATTGAATTTTTTTTTTTTTTGCTATTTTCCTTTCATTTAAATTTATTTCACATATAAGCCACGTTCTAAATGAATTGAATTTGGTTTCGTGTATGTGATTAAAAAGAGACGTTTTCAAAAACAACATTCATCAAATAGCTGATTTTTGCTGATTTTATTACAACTTGTTATGCTTAACGATGTTCGCAATTAGAATTTAATTTAATTTTCTTAATACAATTTTTAAATATTGCTATTACTTGCATTATAAAATTTAATAATATGAATGATTTTCCCTTCATTAACTTCAAAGTTGTTAGAGAGTTGTTACTATTTTAAGTATATCAATCTATCAATTACATCAGATCAATAAACCAAGTTTATACAGTAATTTTGATAAAGCATACATAGGAACCTATGGTATTGCAGTAAATGCTACAGGAATGTTGATACTGCCGTTGTGTAAATATTACAGCCGTGAACCTCAAACTTTTCGTGTGCGCCCGGGCATTTAAACGGTAATAAATGAAATTCAGCGGTGCGCGCGTAAAGCGCGACTCCGCAGCGAGCAATAATCGCGGATGCCCGGGGCGCTATTCCCCGGCCTCATCAAGCCCTGCCTATCTATTCGCGATAGCGGGAGTACCTACATACACACACGGGCAGGAATTAGCACGAGATAGCGCGGCTCTATTCATGATTACGTCCGCGTCAATTCATCCATTATAGATGAAAATACTTCGGACCCGCTACTCAAGGCAATTGAATTTTCATCCGGCTGAGAGCGGTTACACGAGTTTCCCCAAGTTTTCACATGTTTCACCGAGCGCCTTTAATTAACCGTGAGTCACTTCAACGCGGTGGAGCAGGTTTAATGCATCTTTTAGTGGATTTGTCGCTGGGAGTGCTTCATTCATCTTGCAGATTCATTATTAAAGTGCGTTGCGTTTACGAAATTTTAGTCTGGTTGAATATTTCTAATCATTACGTGAGCCTGCTATTCATTATGTTTTTCAATTATTATAAATAAAAAAGTTCAAATTTACAAAAGCAAAGCACATGGCACACGTGATACGTAGTTGTCTAGATACCTTGGTGCGTTTTTTTACAATGGTTTCACCTGTAGGCCTATTCCTCTATACAGTGTTATTAATTTTAGTTATAGAATTTATTTCAAAATTACAAATTGACACAAATCAAAACAGAACTAACATATTTTTTTTATCCCAGCTACCATTTTCGTATAATTTACAATTGGTCGACGGTGATTTTTACCGAAATTCGTTCATTAAGAAACAATAGCAATATCAATCAATTACCGTTCCTCATATTCACGAACAAAACTCAAAAGAAATTTTACGAAATGTTATAAATTGCACGCTCCATATTCATTTCTCGTTCATTGTAACAAATGGGACAAAATGAACGAGTGAAAAACGAGTCGCATTCAATTTTAAAGTCGCGTGTCAAAACTACCGTAGGGCGGCGTAACTTAATAAAGATGAGAAACGAACGCGCAGTTAACTCGAATAAGAAACGTAGCAGCGACGAAATTTCCTCACAACGAGTTTCTTGAATTCGGGAGTGAAAACTTTGGGAATTCAATTCGCGACCCTATATACGGAAACTCATCAGTCTTAGTCCCCGACAAATTTAAAGCTATCCAAAAAATCATTAAAAATTTACATCCAAATGAAAGAGAAGCTCAAAAATAATCGCAAGCGCATAAAGTGTAATGAAGACGAATAACTCCAACGCTTGCAAAAATCATCCCCCGGAAAAGATAAAATTTCACCCTCCCCGGCCTCATCAATCATCAACGCTATCTCCGAAACAGTCACGGCAGTCGTGAGCCATCAAACCTCGACTATACGTCGAAAAATGTTGCATTAAAATTGCTATAATCTTTTTCTAAAGCGAGGACGAAAAATTGGTTATACTGACTATAATAAATTTTGAAATATCTATATTAAAGTTTACTACATATAGTTCTATTAAATTTTTTATTTATTTTATTTGTTTATATCTATACGGGCAAATTACTCTGTTACATTGTAACTAAAAAAATGAGGTACAAACATGCAAAGTTAAATAATAGTATATAGTTAAAATCAATTTATTGCACTGTTTGCAGTGAATTTGAAATCACTACTTTACTAACAAAAGTTAAGTTTTTTGAAAAAAGAAAAAAAATTCGTAAACATTATTTTTCAATATTCTATTTAACGTATTTCATAGACTTTTTCATGCCAGGACCCAATTGTTTGAAGACCAATTACACACAATGTGATTCCAAAAAATCCCGGTCAAATTTGTGAAGCGACCCATTTTAAAACTTTTCGATCGTCCTAATTTCTCCTCGCTTTAGATCAGGCTAGTAATTTTTAACGCATCAATTCTCAGCGTAAACAAAAATTCGTCGAGCAAAAGAAACGTCCAAAAAACAATTGGAAGTAAATTTTGTAAATCTGCCTTTACAGAGCGAGCGCGGGACCACCTGCACAAGCTGGGCACGCACACGGTGGTGGGCGGCGTGATCTCGCCGGTGAACGACGCGTACGCTAAGAAGGAGCTGGCGAGCGGCGAGCACCGCTGCGAGATGCTGCGGCTGGCGCTGCAGGACAGCGACTGGATCAGGCTGAGCACCTGGGAGATCAGGCAGACCGGCTGGACGAGGACGCGGCAGAGCCTGCAGCACCACCAGGCGCTGCTCGACGCGGCGATCGCCGGGGAAGCGGACGCCAACTGCAACCGCCTCGACGACCAGAGCGACCTGCACTGGATACCCGAGGGCCTCAGGAACAACGAGGGCAACGATCGCACGCCCGTACAGATCAAGCTGCTCTGCGGCGGCGACCTGCTGGAGAGCTTCGCCACGCCGGGACTCTGGGCTGAGGAGGATGTGAGTATACTTTTGTTTGTCGGCTGTAAAAGTAATTAAAATAATTTTCGGAAGACAAACTATTTTAAATTTAAGATTGAAAATAAAAATTTATTTTTCTAACATTTTAAATGTCTCCTCCGCTTCAAATAATTTACGTTAAATCAACTTTTCTACTTATTTTTCTCAATGCTAGACAGTCTTTCAATTTTTATAAACAAAATTACTCATTATTCATCACAAGGTTCTTGACTTGCTGTAAATCAACCTACGCACTAGCAGAAAACATAAAATTAGTAGCAGCATAAAATTACATCATTAAACATTATATACTTTAAGGCGTCTATATAGTGACTACGCCATTAATTTCACGCCAGTTTGTACCAAGTTCTGTACGGCCTAAAAGTTTTAGATGATTTTTTTTGAGATCCTGTTACTGAAGTGATGATTGATTGAACTATGTTCATACTCTGCATGCGAAATCGTGACATTTCACTGAAGACTAATTAAGGTAGTTTTTAGGTAAATTGATTTACTCAGGACTTTAGCGTACAATTAGCTTACTGACTAATAAGTTTATCTGTAGACGAAGAAACTTGTTGATTTTTTTGACTTTTCTAAATAAAATATGAATGTTTAACTCAGAATAAAATGGTAATAATTAAAGCAGGAAATTTGTAAGAATTTATTAAAGTTTTCATAAACACGTTTTTCATTTTCATTCAAAGAATCACTTTGCAGAATATGAGCGAAATCCAGGCTTTTTTTGCTATGCTTACGAAAGAATCTTTTTGCTCGGATGATTTTAGTATTTTTAAGAGGACGTCGGGAAAAGCGTTTCGATTTAAAGCAAAAAAATATAAAAGCTAAAACTTCAGTTACATAAATAAGTCAATATTTTCAGCCAAGCGACAAAGAACAAACGTCCTTGCATAAAAAGGTGCAATTTTAAATTTTAAAAAGGTACCTTTTAGCATCTTTCGTCTTTTCGCAAATGGATCACGGTTGTTTCTACCTTTGAAAAAGCAGTCTCTCTTACTTTCAAAGATACTTTACTTTCATACATAAAAAAGTACGAAATGTATTTTTTCTCTCTCTGTGTACAAAAAGATACACATAGTTTTTCATTTGGAAAACATAACAAAATGTTACTGTAATATGAGATTACCACAAACTCTTTGACTTTCATCATATTTCATACTAACTTAACAGAAGAAAGGAATTCTTTCGGGAAACGGATCTTAATGAAACTTTGAGAAATGTTTTCTTATAGCCGAAGATAAAATGTAGTACCTTCTACCTTCACCTTAATCCCACGGGCGTCGTAAAGCTGCGATAACTGAAAGCATTTATACTGCTCGCGTATAAGCATTGCTAGGGGAGTGGTATATAAAAATTGCACGGTTAATTAAATTCCTTATACATCTGCTAATCAAATACCCATGGGAGTTAACCTTGTGAGAATAATGAGGTTTCATTTTTCGGTATCAGGAAACAATTTCCTAAGTTTAATAGAGAACGCCGAGGGTGTGAAACCCATCTGCTTGAATTAATCACGTCACCTAACTTCAGTAACAAAATATGGATTTCGTGGTGGTCGTACTGCGACGTGCAATAACGAAATAATGCATAGAAATTCATAAATGTAGAAATATGAGTAAAGTATAAATAAAATATGAGTCTCATACAGATATTAAATGAAGGTTTCGTTTTATTTTCGAAATTCGCAGATAGCGGAAATAGTCGGACAGTACGGACTGATAGTCATCACGAGGGAAGGTTCGAATCCTTACAAGTTCATTTACGACTCCGATGTTCTCTCCAAGCATTTGGTAAGTTACTGCTCAAGTTACACTCATAGTCTTTTTAAAGGTTTCTTAATTTTCTTTGGAATTTTGGTTACCTGTAAATTAGTACGGTGAGACGATTGTAACACTGGACGTTTTTATGAAAAAATCACCTTAAAATTTATCTAAACTGTTCAGAAGCTCTATAAAAATTAATCAGATTAGACCGAAATAATTGCAGAGCTTCTTCTGTAAAAATGAAAGAGCTTTTCCTTTAATTTCCAGTGTCGCCAACCATCTCACGGTTACGTTTTTGCGCTTAATTTTTACTGAAAGCTTCAACTCAAATTTTACGAGAAAAATCTCAAAGCGTAACAAAAGCGGAAGATTCATAAAAATTAAATTTTTTATCACCGTCTTATTAAAAAATGATTAAAACTAAAACGAAATGCGAAAGGGATTCCAAACTCGTTAAATGCCGACCAGCGATAATCCCAAAAATGAATAACGAGGGAAAGTTATTAAAATCTTATAAATTCCGCTCCCTTTGTTTAAGAATCCTGATTAACTCGCAGCCCGCGCGCAAATAAAATCCGGTGAAAATGTAAAAGCGCGTAAAAAAAAAACGCGACGCTTTTAATAAAGGCGAGGCTAAAAGAGAAGAAAGCTCTCGGCGGCGCCGCGTGGAAGCCCCGAGGTCCCTACCTCAAAGGCTCGGCCTCTGATAATAACCCGGGGTCTTTTTCGGTCTCTGCCCGTAGCACAACATCCAGATCGTGACGGAGTGGATACCGAACGAGGTGAGCTCGACGCGGATAAGGCGGGCCCTGAAGCGGGGCGAGAGCGTCAAGTACCTGCTGCAGGACCCGGTGATCGAGTACGTCTACGCCAACGGGATCTACGGCGCCAATCGGGCCTCGACCATGTGAGTGTGCCAAGCCCCGTCGAGGCGGATATCCACCTACCACCACTACCTCCCGATTAAAGCTCTCGCCTACCGGCGAGCGACGATAGACGGATTTGTACCTTTGCGAGGCGACCGCGCGCGCAGGAAGTTTACGTAACGAGGGCCGCGCCAACGCGGCTCGAGTGTCAAAGCGCTTCCTCTTTTTCTCCTCTCCACGAAGACTGTCTCTTCGGATTCCATTAGTCTAGTCTTCCACTTGCGTCTTCCAGTTTCTCTCTCCCCCCCGCGCAAAGGGGGGATATTTAAAACGCTCCAAAGTGAACTTTCCTTCGGTTGGAGCGAAGAGAACCTCCTCCTTAATTACTTTTTCCTTTCGTTGAATCAACAATTCGTCGCATTAAGGCGGCGGATGAGACTTTGCCTTGGCGAACTCGAGCTTCAGTGACCGAGTGTTTCGATTCAGTCGTTTATAATGATTAATATAAAATAAAGTAAAAATCAAATTGTAAAGAAAATTATATTTTGTATTTATGGAATATATTTTTATGTGTACCTATACATTTAGATTTTAAGAAATGTATTTTTATGCATTTGCTTTACTTCTTGAAGCCTTTTTTTGGCTTGGAGGGGACAAAGTACATGGTAGTCGTTACTATAAACTAGCTCGCGTCATGGCATTCGCTTGCAGTTCCTGTTTGCGCACGAGGCACGACCGTTAGTTACCTTGCTTGTTCGTCCAGGCAAATATAACTTTAGAGACTTAAAAAAAAATGCATGTAGGTACTGTGAGACATAAAAAAACGCATGTAGGTAGGTACGACTACTCTTCTATAAAGAAATTCTTTGTTTAAGCTGGTACGATGTATTTTTAGTAAATTTCGGACTTTTTTTTGATATTCTATTTTATAGATCTTTTAGATTGCTCTGATAAATTTGTGGCTACATTTTTTCAGGAAGTAATAAAAAATGTATTTTTATTGGTCTACTCGAATAAATTGTTCTTTTAGAACAAATATGCAGTTTCGCCTTTTTGTACATTTGGTAACCGTTTGGTCAATTGTGTGTGCCAAGTAAAAAAGACCCTTAAAATATTTATGGGATATGCTTTCAGTATGTCTTTTTTTAATTTAAACGTTTTACCATGATTAGATGAAAAGACAACGATAATAACAGAAGTGTTCAGAAAAGAAATGTTTCAATTATTTTTTAAGTTACGCTTCCGAAAGCGTATTATTGTAATAGAGATCGAATCTAATATTTGTGGAAATGAAAGCAGGCATTATTTCAACTATAATATATTCTCGTGATCCATAGCTTCTACTACGAGTGGCTACGTACCTTAAAACAAGTACCTACTTACATTCTTGTGGTTGCTCATATCAATATATACCATATCTGTCGTGCCGAGTTAAGTAAAGATAGGCGTAATACATAAAAGATGTAATACTTTCTAGTAACATAAATTTTAAATGCGTCGGCCGAAATGACATACAAATAGTAACGACTTCCACTTCATACTTACCCTACTCCTCACAGTAAAGTGCATGCAAACCTATCGATGAATGTCTGGTTGTGATAAAAACAACTCTAAATAAAGCACCCAAATACAAAATGTTCAAAATCCAAAATATGTGTCATTTAATTAAAAAAAAAGATAATCCACGCTCGGCCGCGACGTAGTTACCTCCCGCCTACTTTCAGGCGGTAGGTGAGCAACGTCCGGTCGACGTTGACGACTGTATCCTCTTAAAAAATTTTCTCTTGTTTCACGCTGGCGCTCACCCGGTCGCCGCACCACCAACTGGACACCCCCGGACGGCCAAAACAGTAAGTCGGATCTTTTGTCTAACGTATCCCCGTGCGATCAGCAGGACGAGGAGGAGGAGGAGGCGGAGGCGACGACTCCGTCGCCGAGCGACGTTACGATGCTCGAGGCTGACCCGGTGCTCCGCAAGAACCGGCGCAACAGCAGCGAGCTGGCGCGCGAGAAGTTCTTCCGGAGCATCATAAAGGACGCGCTGGACTCGCCGCCGCCGCCTCCGCCCCCGCAGCCGAGCAGCGCGCGCGCCCGCAACGAGCTACTCGCCTTCGACGACAGCGCGAGCCTGTGCGCCGCCGCGGACGAGGAGGACGAGCTCTCCGTCACCTACGAGGAGAGCTCCGAGGAGCTGAACGAGTCCTCCTCGGTGCGCAACACCACCGACGCCCCGGACGACTCGGACTCGCAGGCGACGCGCCTCGAGGCCATCGACGGCAAGTACCTCAAGTCCCTGGTCAACTCGAAGAAGAGCGCGCGCAAGGAGGAGGAGAAGCAGCCCGAGGAGGAGCAGGAGCCCAAGTCGCTCTTCGAGGACGAGCTCAGCTACATCAAGCGGCTCAGGCTGATCGTGGACGAACCCTCGGACGCCGGGAAGAAGCTCCAGGGCAGCCTGGACTCGATCGAGCTGCAGGAGGCCCGGCCGGCCGTCGAGCCCATGTCCAAGAAGGCCAAGAGCCTCGAGTCGATAAAGCGCGGCGCGCCCCTGTCCTTCCGCAGCACCGAGATCCCCCTGGCTGCCGAGGCGGCCCCGGCCTCCGAGGAGTTCTGCTCGGCCTGCTGCCTGATCGAGCCCGCCTCGTCGAGCGACGCCTTCTACACGCTGCGCTCCAACTGCAGCTCGCCCGCCGACTCCACCGAGTGCGACATCTGCGCCTCCTGCGAGGAGCAGGCCCCGCCGCCGGCCGCCGCCGCCGCCGAGGAGGTCTGCGAGATCTGCGGCGAGCCGGCCGCGCCGGAGGAGCCGCTGGGCCCCGCGAGGGCCGCCCTGCCCAAGGCCAAGTCCAGCGTGGAGATCAGGCCGCGGCCGGGCCACGACGACGAGCGCTTCGAGATCGAGAACTGCGGGCTGCGCGAGTGCAAGTTCGGCGCGTCGCTGGACGCCTGCCGGCGCGCCGAGCCCGAGCCCCTCTACGTGAACGTGGCGGCGGTGGCGCGCAGCCAGAGCATCGGCCCGGCCCGGCGGCCCAGCCGCAAGGGCTCCTACGGCAAGCGCGCGCAGGAGAAGCGACGCTACTCGTCGGCGGACAACCTGCAGAACCGGCTGTCGTTCAGGGCGGCGAGCACCGGCGACCGGCTGGCGAAGCTGAACACGTCGACCGACAGCCTGAGGAGTCGGCTGGGCAGAAGTAGGAGCCTGAGGCGCTCGGCGGACAACGTGGCGCGCTACGAGAACTCGTCGGCGGACAATCTGGACGCGCTGACGGAGGCGACCGACGGGGACGAGGCGGCGGCTGCGGCTACGGCCGCGGCTAAGGGGCTGAGGATCCGCGACAGCGACACCATCAAGATGATACTCACCAAGCACGGCATCAAGATCATCAGCCAGAGGGAGACGGTCTTGTAGGGGGACGACGCGCCCGAGATCATCGTCTAGACGGGCTTACCTCCCAAGCATTACTCAAAACGGGACAGTTGGATTACTTCGTTCGCGTTTAAGCGAGGCTTTGGGCCAGTTAGCGGAAAGGGGAATTGTCACTTGAGGGACGCGTATAAATGCTCGGCTGCTCGTAATACGCGTTAAAGATGTATTGAGTTCTTTCGGGTTTCAGTACCGTGCGATCCTCGCGAATAACAGTTTCATTGTCAGAGCTCGTCTCCGCTCCATTCACTTTCTGAAACAAAAAAGAAGGGTACATATCTTACTAACGCTTGTTTTTAATGGGCATGTCGCGTGTATTCCTTTGAACTTGAGGGCTGTTATGGATTCGTACTTTTAGAAATTGTGATATTGTGTAATTTATAGAGACTAGTCTTCCCTGGAAATCTCAGATTTGTCGGTTGGTTATAACTTAATTGAGTAACTTTTGTATCCTAATTATTTTATTTTACGAAAACGCTGTAGTCAGCGGGACATTTGATATACGGGAACATTTAGCGAGAAATTAGAATTGAATGTTTCGCAGATATGTACCTTCCAGGATGTTTGTTTGTACCGTGCGCCAACGACGACAGGCGAACTTTTTAACATTTTCAAAGTCAGCCGAACAACGAAAAAAAAACTACACTTGCACCGAACGCAGACGATAACAATCAACTTGAACTATATCGCCCATATCCGACAAGAGATAAAAGCAGAAAAAAACTAGATTTGGTTCGACCGTAATGATGTTTTAGCAGAGAGATTATTTGACGTTTTGAATTTTGAAAGTCTATTTTTTAACGTTGGATTGCCAAAGGTGGAATTGTATCGCATTGTACAGAGAGTTATATCACTATAGACGATAGTTTGTATAGTTGTTTAACGCTGATCATTGATTTGAACTATACGCGTAAGTACAAAGTATTTATTTAACAAAAAGGCGCTTAGTTGCTTTTTTTAGAAGCTCCTACCTAAGCTCGCGGGGCAAGCTAAACTCGAGATATGCCAAATATATTCCTTTGGACGTTGTTATTGTTGATAACTCACTTACTTAAAGACTTGATACATTAGTTTGTCGCTAACGACTAAACTGTAAGCTTGATTCCTTAATTAAAAAGAAAAAGCTGGACGTAATTAATTTTATAGCGTTTACTTACCTCTACGCTGTTTAAGCCGTAGTTTGTATTAACGTACTAACACTTGTGTTTCACTTTACCGCAACGAGATCAATTAAAAAAGTAAATGACTAAAAATGCGAATAAGTAGAGGAAATCAGAGTACCCAGCAGGTCGAGATGTTAATATGCGCGTAATGGAAGGGAAAAAAATTTAAAGTTGCCAAACATGTGCCAAGCATTAGACTTGTATCAGATGCAAGTGATTGCGATAAAAAAAATATGTAATTAAAATAACTTTTAAGCCAAAAAAAAGAGTACCACGAGGTGACGAGTTTACATGACAATCCAGGACACATGTCAATATACGAGTGTTAGATAATTGATATATTATACACATTATATACAAGATATACATAATTGGTATACAAGAAATGAGTATATAAAAAAAGGCGGATTATAAAGAAGCTCTTAACTAAGGATAAAAGAATTTTGAAAATTTAGAAAGCTATTTAAACGGATATTTAAAAAAAATGATGCACGTTACTGCGGAGCGAGCGTATAATAAAAATGTAGAAGAAAACGATAGTGTCGCTATGTACTGCGGGGATGGAGGTATAGAACGTAAGTTCGCATTTATTTTTATTCCAAAAAAAAATGAAAATATCAAACTTCTGTGCCACGTCGTAAATCGCACGCTCAATGATACTGTGGCTAGTCGAGAACTTTTCTAATTTATCAACGATAATCGAAAAGCGCCGCCTTCGTTCCACGTAACACGATTACTTACATCGATGCCAATGAAAGTAGTTCTTCCGAATCCGAAGGGGAAAAAAAAGTTAGCCGGGAGTGGGGAGATGCTCACACAAAACATACATGTGACATGTACGTTCTTTTTGTGGCTGCATGACGAACCATATGTTATTGATGTTTATATACACAAAATGTGAAAAAGTCGCCCCGGGGGTTGAATCGACTCGAGGGAGAGTACACTTCTTTCCAATTGGACTCTTCGTTTTCTTTTACTGTGATGATATATACGAATTTAAGGCGCGTGAGGCAAGGCGAATTTTTCACGTTTTCTCTTTTTCTTTGGAGAACGTATATTGTATTAGCCAACCCACGGCGTAGTGGCGTACGAATTTGCGCTGTTGATTTTGTAGAATATTTAGTGCTTCTAGGACGGAATGAAAAACTTTTCTTTCTTACTTATATACTGTTATGCTGTTGTTTATTTTAGGAATGAATTTATATCATTTCATTCGTTGTTTTTCGAAATTTATACATAACTGTTTTTAGGTAATCCTTCGTTTTTTGTTACATGGCTCATGAAATTTTTTAAATAGCTACTTATGTAGATAGATGTTTTTATTATAGATACGAAATTATCGCTGTTGATAAATTAAAAACGATAAAAGCATTATTAATAAAAAGAAACCAAAGACCAAAGATATATAAAATGATGACTTAATAAACGAAAATAAATGTTACGAATAAAATCTTTTCATAATGCCTTTTAATTCTTGATAAAGAAATGTATAAAAAAATAATTCTCTAATGAATTATAAATGGGATATTTTATTTAAAATAATGAAGAATAATCAATATTAAAATAAACAGCCAACTATCCCAAATTTATCTATTTTAATATTTTAAAATGTTTAGCTGTTATAAATCATTTACACGTACAGTAAAGAAATGACAATTTTTCCAATAAATTTTTGGCATTTTAAAATTATCTCTTATTTCGCATATCCTTTGATAAAGAAAGTGATCGAATTTTTATCTATAAAGTTCCCGGTAGGGTATTATTAGTCTTTACAGATAAAACACAGATTATACACCACCTATAAAAAAATTTAACTTATTTATTAAAAAAAATATTATAAAAAAAATGACTGAATAAAGTAGAACATAGTTTAATTATCAAAATTACGCAAGCGCCGGGTACACTGAGATTCACCGCAACTCAATTACACTCCCCGCATCGTTTTTCGTCGGATAACTTCGTTCCCTCGACAAAAAAAGAAAAAAAGGGGCGCGTTGACCTCTTCCCGGCGGTGCAGAGCTCGCGCTGCAATCGAATCAGCCATGTCCGCGCTCGCGTCACGTAGTGCACGATATAAAAAGCGTCGATATTTTTGCGCGTCGCCGTAGAGAAACCGCGGCTCTCAGTGTACCCCGGTGACCGCGTAAAAGTGGCTCAGCTTTGTGGGGCGGTGTGTGAGCGTGTGCGCGTGCATGTGTGGGCGACTGATGGAAGCCAAAGGCGCATGTTTTTCCAGGCAGAGGCGGCTCGAGGGACGTGGTCGAGCGCATCATCGCCGAGGGCCTCGCATCTAGGCAGGCCGCGAAAGAGCCGCGTAAGCCCGAGCGGAGCAGGACCGATAAGACGCGCAAGGTCAGGCTCACGTACGGCCCCGACTGCCTCGACTTCACCATCAAGATTCGCATTTGACTGCGCCTAATGATCGCTCTCTTTTGTCCCGACGGGGGAGAGACTGTTAAGCTGGCTCCTTGCTTTTTTAAGTTTTTAGTGACTTTCAGGGATGGTAGATTAGTTGGTAATGAATTAGGGAGTTATTGGAATGATTAGAATGTATATTCCTTTTTGAGATTTTTTGTTTATGGTGAAATTTATAGACAAATTTGAAGAATAATTTTTATCTTTTTGAAACTGGAAGTATGTTACAATCACAATTTGTAATTTTATTTGATAATCCCTTTTTATACATGTTTTCTTATTTTATTGAGCCATCTTAACAGTCATGCAATGTTTACTCTACTTATTTATTTAGCATAGATATATTTATTTAGAAATACTTTATGTGTGTCATGGTCCGTTATAAAAACAATCTATACCTTACATACTCATCAAACGTTGATCATACTTAATATTTAATTTATTAAATTCATCATTTATATGTATTTACTTCTTATAAAAACGTTGTAAAATAATAATTTTTCAATGTTTTTTTCTAAATTTTTCACGTTTTGTCTGCATGATTCTAGTCTGTTTCATCACTGACACCTTGCCAGACATTTTTATTCCGAGGCATTAAAAATCGATGAGTAAAATTAAACTAGAACAATAAGGACGACTGAATGAGTGAATAAAAAAGTTTAAGAGGTGATCGATTTTTATCAGATTTAGAACGAATATATCCGCGCCCGCAACGATCAATGCTTTGGATTCTTAAACCGAATGCGCGGATTTGATTTGGAATCAAAGTTGAGAATCTGCGCATAATTTTTATGTTGTATATGTTTGTACTGTATAAAATTGGGGTAGAGCGATTTAAGTTGTGTGTACCTATAATGGAAAAAACAAGAAAGACGTTGAATAAAAATGATTACATTTATAAGCGAAAAGTCATTTCTTCTTTCTACATCCCTTCAGACTCCACTATACTTTCTTATTTTTTAGGAATTTATTTTATTGTACTTTTTTTAATGAAAATTTATTGAAATCAAGGAAAATTTATTGAACAGAAATTTGCAATTAAATGACAATCTATACAACGTAGTCTTACGAAATTATGCATTGAACAGAAAATCATCTCTTACTCAATAAGGAACGTTTATTAGTTACTATTATCTTGTGATTTATTTAAGGTAAAATTATTAAAGTTTCAGTATATTTTTTGTCTTAATTATTTTCGCATATCAACTAATTTAATTCATTATTAGATTATTCAATCTACATGCGATTCATATCAAATCAGATTTATAGCAGCTTTAATAGCAATTGATTTCATCATTTCACCTGTTAGTGCAGGTAATTTTAGTGATGTGTAAGTTAATAAGTTTTTAGTTTTCAATATTATGTAGTGAAAAAGAGCTTCAACTATCATCCTATCCGTCAATTAATAAGTTTATTTCAAACTTGCAATACTTCGCAGTAGTTACTATAAATTAAATATTTCTTTCCTGTTCGTGACCCATTATTTCTTAAACCCTGATTAGCGTTATAAAATTGTTATTTAAAAAAGGGTTGTTTTCCTTATAGTTTATACTTACAGTATTGAAAAAAAAATAATAAATGCAGCTCGCGCTATATATATCAGTGATCTATTTATTTTAATTAGTGTTCACGATTTGCATATTGAGGAAAAACATTAAAGCCGATATTGAAATTGTTTCAAATTGGAGATAGCGAAGTATGATGTCACCATGGGACACAAGTGAATTGTATTTGCCACAAATATTCGTATAAATACCGTAGCATCGCGCAAACAATTCACACTGTTCTCACTGTTCTACCTTAGTACAACAAGTAAAACTAAGATTAAAAAATGTTCTTCCGCTGCCTTTTAGCCCTGTGCATCGTCACTTTCTTCACCGTTGAAATATACGCTAAGGCAGCAGAGCAGAGCGTTGAACTTGAAGATCGCAGTGTGGTAAGTGCAAAAAAACGAGTATTGGATTTAGCGTCAACATTTTTTTTTATTACAGTGTTTTGTAAACTAATGAAAGTCAATTAAATAAAATGATAAAAAATAAAATTTTTCCGAAAAATTATCTCTTCATTTTATTTTATTTATTTTATTTGTTAGTCAGGAAAGGCGGTAGCTAAGCTTTT
Source organism: Eurytoma adleriae (assembly GCA_900480045.1). NCBI lineage: Eukaryota > Metazoa > Arthropoda > Insecta > Hymenoptera > Eurytomidae > Eurytoma > Eurytoma adleriae. The sequence goes on along the minus strand of UXGC01000271.1, from coordinate 159,023 downwards.
GGGTAAAATCGCTGCTGGTATGGCTGCTAGCTGCATCTTAGAAGCCGGAGAGAAATGCGCGCACCTCTGGAATAAACCCGGCGAGGCTCGTGACTGCGGCGTAAGTCATTTCATTTAGTTAATTAGTTTGTATATTTCTAATTTACTCGAAAATAAAATTAATAAATTTCTACTTGCAATTGCAGAAAGAATTCTTCAAGAAAAACAAAGGAAAATGCGCCGTTGGCAAGTAAATTTCTATTCACAAGAAATTTCTTACGTGAATTTTTCATGTTACTTATAGTGCAGTTTATTTGTACAGTGAATGCAATAAACAATAGCCTTTAAAGGTTATACAAAATTCGCTTTATTGTTACGAAACTTTTTACGAGTATTTTTTGCAGCAAAAGTAAAATATTTAATGGAGTGACCCACTATATGTATTGAAGGTTCACATTGCTCCATGACCCTCTATAGCTCACTCTCGCTTGATAATAATTGGGGAAAAGATAAACTGAATAAACTTTATACATATTTACTAAAAGATTTTTATTGAATTTTGCTATTTATAAATAAATTATGTACATGGTTCAGGTTTATACAACGCGATCTTACGGAACTACGCCTTATACATTAAAATGACCTCGTACTCGATAAGAAATTTTTATCGTTTATTATTAACTAGTGATTCATTATTTTTCAAAAGTTCACTGATAAAGTTGTATTTTTTTTATTTCATTTTATTTTTTTTTTCTTTTGACTAGAGATGCATTTAATCGAAAAATATGTTGCCCTATAAACCATCTAGGATACTTTAAGGTAAAATTGGTAAAATACATTCGCAAGGAGTGTGCACAATTTGAAAATCATGAAATTGTGAAGTGCAAGATCTTTAATCGCGATTTTATGTATAATTTTAAATTATATAATTTTGCTGTAATTATATAATTTCAAATTATATAATTATTATTTCCTAAAATTAAAATCTTTACATTTTAATTTTAATTACCTACTCTATTATAAATTTTTAATTAACACAATGATATGGTTTTGTATTCAAATGCTTCTGGAAACGATTATAATAATTAGTTGGAAGATACATTAATTCGCCGCTGACTTGTTGTCAACCGTAAATAATCAAAGATCATTTATAAAAATATAAAATTGTAATCTAACTGAGAAAGTAATTCTAAAGATGATTCAATCGATTGACGTTCAAGTTTATCGGATGTTAGTGCAAAATAGTCTGCTAAAACTACATTTATACTTTGCATCCAATTCTCAGAGCATGTATAACTCCCTCGCTAATTAGAAAATCTTTCGCATTTGAACAACACTTGTATTGCATTAATTATACTAGAGTAGTTTTAAAGAACAATTAATTGTATTTATAAAAAATGTACATTGTATTTTTCTAATTTTCATTTTATAAAAAAAAATCTTCACTCCACCTACCTAAAGGATAAAATGATACAAACTTGCACTAGCGATTAACTCTTGGCCCCTTTCGCGGGCTCGTAAAATCTTACAATATCTTACAACGCGTAAAACCCTGTTTAAAAATAGTGATCGCGAAATTTCGAAGATACATTGGCAAGACGACAAACGACGTCAAATTATTTTTCCCGTCGACTCGTTCGGATCATACCTACATAAAATCCCTAAAATAGACTTTCTAAAATTAATAAAAACACTCCCTCCAACTATTTGCGTCCTTCCAAACCTCACGCTAATTCCGCAAACGCAGGCGTTCGAAACGACAGATGAGAAAAAAACGGAAACGAAATAGACAATGGAATCGAGTCGATCGACAGTGTAAAAGAGAAACCGACCTGCCGGGGTATCAAATCGATAAAAAGGGACGAGACGAGCGACGGAAAAAATAATTTTCCTCCCGCGCGCGTCGCTCGAGTTCAAGGTCGAGCGGCCGAGGGCCGAGCGATCGATCGATCGCGACGCGGGCGGATGGTGCAGCCGGGCGCATCAGCAGCTGGGCCTGCCCCTGAGGCCGAAGACGCAGGCGACGATGAAGGCCAGGGTCCAGCCGGCGACGATGAGGAAGCCACTGTAGACCTCGGGGTCGTCCAGCGTGGCGGCCTTGGCCAGGATGCCGCGCATCGATACGGCCGGTATCGTCGTCGGCAGCGACATGCTCACCCACATCAGAAACTTCGGCATACCTTCGATTGGCCACACCGCTCCTGCAATTGATTTTCTTTTCTTAATTCATATTCTAGTTCGAAAGAGACTGTCTAAATAGGAGTAGGTGGGAATTTAATTGTATAAAGTGAGCAGTCACTTGTTATTCTAGGAGAGGATCGGAACTCCGGGTCATAGATTTTTTCGAAACTGCGGGTGATTTTTTTCATTTGTATGATGGCAGGTTAAAAGCTGGAAGGGATAAATGATATTAAGAAATTATGATTTGATTATGAATACCTTCGTGTTGGGAGCAAAGAGTAAAGGATTTGTAAGTACGGATACTTACCACACAGCAGTATGATTGGGTAGAAGCTACCGGTTGACATGAAGTTGGCCATCGTGTGCGTATTGCAGAATACAGAAATGAGGAAACCTAAACAATATAAAAAAATAAAGGCATGTTAAGAGGACAATCGTGTTATTCAATTTCCAAACAAACAGGTATGACTGTTTTTATATTATTGTTACGATTCGGCTTGTATTTGAGAATACATGAATATGCCTTACAAAAAATTATAATAGTTACTTAATAAATTGAAGCCTATCCAAACTATCTAAAAAGGTAAAAATGACATTGCACTCCGATCGTTTTTTAGTATTATTTTTCTTTAAACGATTTTTATTTTTCAATTAATTAGCTTGTGTCAATTATCTTGTTGACCTGTCCGTTCAATTTCTTAGGTTCCAATCAGTAAATTTTTCAAGAATTCATTGCAATTGTCATATTAAATCGGCTAGTGAGATATTTCACTCTATCTAAAAAAACTTACCGTAACACATGCCGCAGACACCAGTGAGCACTACCAGGACGACAGCGGCGCTCAACGATCCCTTGCAGCTGAGCTCGAAGTGCCCGAAGGAGATGCACATTACGACGGTCACCTGGATGATGATCATCAGGAACTGGGTGAGGATGTGCGAGAAGAGAATCGCCGTAGTGCTGACGCCTGCGAAGTTATACAGAGGCGGCGAAATTTAGTGCCGGGTGGCTCTAGCTCGTGGGGGAGGGCCGCATTGCTATTCACCCGGCAGATTCAATGAGGAAGAAGGCGAAAGAATGTGTTCTCCGCGAGCGCGGCTCCGTAAGAACGAGGTGAAGCCTCCTGCACCGCGGAGGTCCGCGCGCGACGCGCATACCAATCCGGACGGCGCGATTCGGACGGGCTCATTGTTTTCCATAACGAGCGCGCTATTAAGTGCCGCGCAGGGAATTCCTCGGCCTGCGAACGCGTGACTATCGAGGAAAAGGGATTTTGATGACAGCGTTTTTCTTTTTTAACCTAGACCGAACTATCTTAAACTTTCGTAATAGTCACATTGCGTTATATTCATCCTAGCATTTTCGTTGCAGCTTCGAATAGATAAGAATATCTTTCATTGTAAATTTCAATATTGACAAAAGTGTAAAGCATGCCATTAAATGAAATTTTTAATAAATTGGTAAAAACTGGCATTTAAATCGAATAATGAAAATTTAAAGTAAAATTAATTAGGTAACAATTTACTTAAAGGTCATCAAACGTTGTAGAACGTTATAGAACGACAGAAAAAAATATCCCGCTGCATTTCAAATGTTGCTTAAAAGAACTAAAAATCTTGAGACTGAAAATTTAATTTTATACCAAATAATTAAGCAAAAATCATCGAAGGGTTAGATTAAAAAAAATTACTTGATTAGCTAAGAAAGTTTTACACGCGTCTGACCATGTTCGTCTGTATCTACTTCGAAATATTGAGTATAGGGCAATATACTTTAAATATTATCCTTATTGATTCTATTGAACGAAAGTTAATCAATTTAAAAAAAAAGACTAAAAAAAATTACTTGGTTAGTTAAGAAAGTTTTTCACTCGTCTGAGCATGTTCGTCTGTATCTACTTCGACATATTGAGTATAGGGCAATATACTTTAAATATTATCCTTATTGATTTTATTGATCTAAAGTTAAATTAAATTTACTTTCGATCAATAGAATCAATAAGGGTAATATTTAAAGTATATTGCCCTATACTCAATATGTCAAAGTAGATAAAGACGAACATGGTCAGACGCGTGTAAAACTTTCTTAGCTAACCAAGTAATTTTTTTTAAATAATTTGGTTAATTTTAATAATTAACAAAAATGCGCTTAAATAACAAGAAACCGAAGAAACAAATTAAATATTACACTTATTGATTCTATTGATCGAAAGTAAAATTAATTTAACTTTCGATCAATAGAATCAATAAGTGTAATATTTAATATGGTTTTTCGGTTTCTTATTATTTAAGCGCATTTTTGGTTTTGTGTTACTTTACGTGTTTACTATCAATCGGTGATGCATTGATGCAATTTTATAGGTACAATTGCGTAAAGTTAATAATATTTTACAGTGAAATGACGATACTTTGTTAATTACCTTGCACGAGGCTCCGGTCCCAAACTCCTTCCGCGCGATCGGCAATTATAATTGACGATGACACAGCCGTGGCCAAAAAGAAAGTTATCCTGCCAAAAACAAAGCATTTACATGCATTCGGATACTTCTGCGACCAGGTCTGTGGGAGCTTTTTACTTACGTGAGAATAAATCCGGGTGCCACGAAGTCCGTGTACGTGTCGTCCAGACTCCCAAAGATCGGTTCCTCAAACTGCAAACGATTTTGTAATTGCTTGTTTGTAAAGCTGTTGAATGAATGTTAAATTTAAAACAAAGGCACTCGTACCTGAACAGGAAATTGAACGAATTTCTTGGATATGTTGCAGGCGGACACGATCTCTCCGTGAATCTTAATGAATCGCTGGAGCAGAGATTTTTGCAGGAACAAGCCGATTTGTCGATCTTGAATGAACGCATAAGGCACGATTAAACGATTATTGTTTCATATTCAAGTCATATACTGAAGAAAAAAACTCACCACCCATGTCAAGAGACGTGACGATTTCCCCTTCGACGATCTCCTCCTCCGTAGCCTCGTTCAAATTGTCCCGTCTGTTCTGCAAGGCTAGCGAAAAGTTCTTCCCGAAGTACATCGTTCCCACGGAATCTCCGTTCATCACCGCTGCAGTCGCGTTTTCGATATTATCGAAATACCGCTGAATGTTCGTACGAGACATTATTATAAAAAATGAGGAAAAAGAAAAAATGCATATCTTTTTAGTAAGTACGCGCTTAAAAACGGAGAAATAACAAATGGGCCAATTTTTAATCTTTTTGCGTAATTTTATCTAAAATTCAATTTTGTTGCTTTATTAACATAATCGAGATATTTTGATTCAATGCATTTGAAAAATATTTATAAAAAGCTCAAAGAAAAGTAAACTTTCCGTACTTTACAATTATGGCACTTTACAGTTATGCAAGCTATTCTACTAAAATGTAGAGTCTTAATACTTGCTGCGCTCGTAAGATAAAGTTAACTTTACGCCCTCGTTTCATAATACACTATTCGTAACTAAAACGGGAAGTAGGTGATTCTCTAATGATCAAAGTTGAGATAGTCATGAGAGGCATAAAAATGAAATATTCAAGACTATTTTGCGAATGCAAAGTGCGCATTTCTTAGTCTAACTTGGAAAATCGTTTCTTTACGTTCTACCACGAGAAATAGGTACTTTATACAAAACTTTGATGTTTGTCTCCTACGATTCGAAATTGCGTAAAAAACAACCAGGAAACTTAAACAAATAAAAAGGGGAATTACCTTTTTCATAATGGACTCGTCGAAGCCGTCTAGGAACCTACAACTTATATTTATGTAATCACAGGCGCCGGTGTCGGGATGGAAAATGACGGAGCCGCGGGTGTTGCCGCTGTTACAGTTGCCCGCCTCGTCGTTCACCACCCCCACGACGAGGCCCTTGGGATCTCGGCCGACCGCGTAAAAGAACAGTGTCACCTGGACCATCGGGAAAACGAAGGCGAACAGTATACCCCTGCAAAGTTCGCTTTTGTTATCTCGCGCCGATCGTGTGTACAGACGGGATTTTTTTTATTGAGCGAGACGTTTACCCAGGATGCCGCAGGAATTGCAGGAGGTTTTTCGTCATCAGCGCTCGAAATATTCTCCCCGTGTTGGCAGAGAATAGCGTTGGGCGCTTCCTCCCGTCCTGCTTGTCCAGGAGCTGCTTCTCGCTGCTCATTATGCACTGGAATATTTGAGATTTTTTTAGAAATGGAATTAAAATAAGAAAATCACAAAAATGAGTATAGTGTAGTCCTTGCTAAACTTAAAAAACCTAAATCGTAAAACATTTTTCTAAAAATTTGTTTGAAAATTACATGATTATATAACAATTATAGGGTAATCGTATGATATTTTCTAGCACGAATAGCTAGTATGTGTTTATTGATTATAATCATTTTACTAATTTTTATGATTTTTTTTCAGTTTTAACTCGTTTTAGGCTATAATGAAGTTTAATGGGACTTTTTTCTCCGCGTAGTATTATATTATATATAGTAAGCTTACGTCGGTGCTACTACGGAGATCGTTCTGGGACGAAGGGATGGAAGCGGTGGTGACCTGCTCCAGGTCTTCCGATACCTCTGCAACTTCGAGAATCCCCTTACTCTGGTTATCATTTTGCCTCTGGCTGAGAATCAGGAAAGCCTCCTCCAAAGTAGGACACTGGAATTTAGTCAGTAATGCCGATGGCGTAGTTTCTGCTAATAACTGACCACACCTCAACAATCCTACCTGCAAAATAAATTTGATGTATAAAATTTCCATTGAATTATAGTTTTAATAATTAAAGTTTTTTTAGGGATGAAGGTCTGAATTAAATTTCTTATTTATATTATTAACATTTAAATAGTATAAGTCTATTTTGTTATGTAAAATTGCGATATTTTACTTCCGAATTCTCTTTTATGAAACTGTGATAATGGACTACAAACAGAATGCGGTAATTACCTCACGAATTCGTAAAAATTCATAAGCTCAAACGATGTGATTAGGAATAGATTAGCATAAAAATTTAATTTACGTAAAGTCAATAATTTTAACAACTTATTTTGCAATTCAAATTTTAGCGGAATTTTAAGGCTTTTAATTTTTTGTTTAAGCTTATAAAAGAAATCAATTTAGTTTCTGCAAAAACTTACTCGATTAGCCTGTTTGGCTTCTTCGATGTAGTGTGTCGTAATGATAATCGCTATACCCTGTTCCCTTGCTATTTTCACCAGGTAATTCCAAATGCTGTGAAAAAATTGACGCCTCACATTATAAAATCTAGAAAATTAAGCAACAGCTTTTGCAACGTTAGTGAAACTTATTGTTTAAATAAAATAACCCAACACTTTAGTCTAAGAAGAGAGGATAACTGACTGAACAACTTTTTTATAAAAATAGAGCAGGTAAAGTGTACTTGCTTGTCCCGTAAAATCGGATCCAGCCCGACTGTGGGTTCGTCGAGGATCAGCAATTCCGGCCTGTGAATAAGTGACGCGGCGAAGGAGACGCGTCGCTGCTGCCCGCCGCTCATATCCTTTATCAGCCGGTCCTTTGGCGGTAGTTGCAGCAGCTCCGAGAAGAAAGCGTACCTTTCGTCTAAGAACGAGATAAAAAAGATAAGGGTAAGATAAAAAGAGGAAGAGATAAGGGTAATGATAAAAAGATAACCGTTATGAAATTAATGAAGTTTTTACAAATTTAAATTTAGAGAGAAAGAAAAAAAAAACTTGGTGGTCACCTATGACGCTGTCTTCGAGGCCGTTGATCCTGCCGAAGTAGTAAAGGGCGCCGATGACGGAGAACTCGTTGACGAGCGATATCTCCTGGGGCATGTAGCCGACCCTGGAGCCAGGGATTCCGGAGCCCTTTTCGCCGGGTTTACCGCCCAACACCCAAAGCTCGCCCTGGTCGAGCTTTCGAACACCTACGACGCACGAAAGCAGCGTCGTCTTGCCGCAGCCGCTGGCACCCAACAGTCCGTATCTGAGAGAAAAGAAAATACGCGGCTCATTTTGTGTAACTTCTCAAGTTGAAATTAAATCCAGTAAAGTTTAGATGGCATGCAGTAGGCTTTTATTATTTTATTATTTTAGTTAAAAAGATAAAAAATAAGTTTGATAGCTTGATTGAACAAGATTCAAGTCTGTTCTTTAAAAACTATTTTTTTTACTGAAACTGGTTTTATCTTAAAAGAACGAGATGTCTTTTAGTGATTTATGCAAATCTAATTGGTATTATAAAACAAGTTAGGACTTACACGTAGGACCTTATCACAAATACTGTGGACTAATCTGGCGGAAATCATAACATTAAAGTACTAATTTCGAGATTTTTAATATTCTGCATAAAATTACAACATACTTAAACAAAAACGGAGCTCATTATAAAAATATTTAGAGTTAAAAATAAAAGAAAGTAAGATTTAAACCTTCGAATACAATACACGAAGTGATGTTCTATTTTCTTAAAAAAAACGAACTTCTTTTTAACTTTTTCTAAAGTTAACTTTATTAAGGTAAATAAGTATATAGAATATACTCTAAATAAATTTTTTACGTGCACTCTATTATAACTTCAGACTCCACTAAGAATTACTTTAGAAGATCTACTTTTTTCAAAGAGCATGCAAAAGTCTCACATTAAATTAATACTCACATGCATCCAGCAGGCACCCTCATGTTCAGCCCGTCGAGGATGGGCGGAGTGCTCTTGCTGTAACGCTTGTACGCGTTCTTGACGATGATCGCTTCTTGGGGCTGCATCTTGCCGGGCGGCCGCCTCGCCTCCGCGGCGGGAAACGGACCTGCAACGGGCAAAAAAAACGGTCAACGTCGCCTCGGTACACCGGCCTGACTGCTGCTCGCGGGCCTCCCCGACGCCCCGTTGCCAGTGTACAGCTGCCCGCGGAGCCTCGCTATCGGCACATTGGAATTCGCGCGACGCGGCGGCGAGCGGACCGCGATTACGCGCACCGACTGAAGAACGCACGCCGGGCGTATAGTTGGAGGAGCGGGGGTGGCTCGTGCGCGGAATTAAGCAGGGACGGCGGCCGCTCGTCGCCAGCACCGACGGGGGAGTGATCTCGCCCGCAGATCAGAGGGCGACATCCTTTTGCAGAAAGAGGGATTTTAGATACGGAAATGTAAAAATAAATTTGTAGCAGATTTCTGATTGCTGACGCAGATTGATATGCTAAAGAGTAAAAAGAGAAATGAGATACACGTAGTGATAGATGTTTTAGAGATTTAGAGGAATTTTATTTTTTTACATGTCGACGACAATTTTGGCTGTATTTAAACTTGAATAATTTAATTAAATGAATGTTCTATGGCCTTGTATGATCTTATCAGTATTGGTTAATAGATATTATTACTGTACTTCAGCTATTCATTTTTTCTATAAAATCGGGTAAAAATACTATCAAAAAGTGAAAGATATGTCATTTTCTAAAGCTTTTTTTCGATAACTATGCCATGGTCTATTATTTATACATGCTAAAGTTAAATTTTTTAATTTTTTCCAGGATACTTGTTATTATACGTATTATACAGAGAAAATTCGTTAAAATGCATTAAATTTGTTCTTGAGAAATCATAAGATTAAAAATTATTTTAGAAACGTTATATCAATTTTTATAATATTTACAAATTTCTTCTTAGTAATCACCACGTATTACTTTTCTTTATCAAGGGATATTTATATTTTGATCGGGTATGTTATTAATTTTTGTTGAATTTAAGAATACACAATAAGCTAATTTAAAAACTTTTACACAAACTCACGTGAGCTTAAACATTAATCGGTCCATTACTAATCAAGGGCAGTCCGGGATATTAACGCGATTTCATTCGTGTATGTGGTTTACACTCGCGATTCCGGGTACAAAAGCGATAAGCGAAAAAAATTTTCGCTGCACTTCTTTCATAATTCATGAATTGTGGGTGCTACGCGGCTCTAATTGCGAATTCCGGGATGCTCCCGGCAGGTGAATCACGCGCGCACACCGCTGACTTTGCAAGCTTTCGGCGTTTCCCAGATTCTTTTTTATTACTTCTCTTTGCTTGTAAAACGCGGCGAAAAAAAGAAACCGAAGCATCCTTTAGAGCTCATTTTAATGCGAGTACCGTTGAGTCTGAAATTTTTAAATTAGCTTCCTGGTCTCTTACACGTGGTTCATAAAAAAAGTTAATTAAAATCTTTTGAATGACAAACAATAATACGGCAATCGATGTAGCGAGCTTGAATTATATTTGAAAGCAGCCGTTAAAGAATCGCGAATAAAATATTTCTGATTAGCAGTCGACGCGCGACTTGGCCCTCATTACCAGGATGTACTTTAAAAATAGAAATGGTTTAATTAAAATCGAAGGTAAGTTCGATATGGCGACCCGATCGATTTCGGATATAAACAAACGCGCGGCTTAAATGCTTAATTGCGCTTACCCACAATGCGTCGTTAGATCCCCGATTTAATTGACGGTCATCTCGTACATGATTTATTGCGTTGATACGCTACCTATATACTGCGAGATTTTAAGCTAATGGGTTGCTGACATTAAACTGTATATTGCTTTAAAATTCTTCGAGATTTTACAAAACATATTTATACACTTTTGCCTTAATAGTAGAGCTTTTAATCATTTTTTACGAAAACTCGAGAAATTTTTATACGATTTTTACTATTTTTGTATTGTGAAACACTTGTGGTGATTTTTCAGTATAAAACTATCTACACGGAAAAAATTGTATTTTTTACAGAATATTTTACCGATTTTAGAGTCAGGAATGACTTTGCAACAAAAACATTTACAATCAGGAGTGACTTTGCAACAAGAACATTATTTGAATTTTAAATTCGGCAGAATTAACTTTTTGTACGGCTTCACTATTGTCTTTTACACAAAACGTTAATTACATTTTTTTTAACCGATTTGTAAAGATCGAAAAAAGTTTGAACATTTGAGTAATCAATGTAATTGTTATAGCATTTTATAGAATTAATAATTTGAAATATCACAATAATTTTCTCGTCGGCACGACCCAACTTGGCGGCCACATTTCACTCTCGCCTCAACTCGCGTCGTCAGTGTTGCTCCTCCTCGTCGTTCGAGTCGCTGCTGTGTCGCCGCTTTGCTTCCGTTGGTCTCTCGTTCCCTCTCACTAGCTCTTATGAATTTGCCAATAATATTTTATTAAGCATACGAATAGCTATATTAGAGGCAGTATTCGTGACGTTATCAACGATATTTTAGCTAAAATTATAGCTTTAATTTAAGCATATCACAAAAAATTAGCTAATTTATAGCTATGTTATGCTTAAAGTTCCCACCAGGTTTTGAGAGTTTTTGTCAGTATTTTGTGAAATTTATGCACCAAAAAACCACCTCTAAAATCTCTTAACGAATATTAAAAGATATATTGTTATGCAGAATTTTTAATTTTCAACATTAAAATGCTTGTCTTTTATCTTTTTGAGTAGCTCCATGCGGTTGAATATTCAAGGATTAGACGAGCACTAGGCCACGTAATTGCCGGTTCACATTTCGAGACTGTAATTGAAAAACACTTTGACTATTTATTCTAGACTTATAAATTCCTTAAGAATAAAATGCGTCGTGACTAAGAAGTTGGACAATTCCTTGGAAAATTAATTGCTAATTCACAAAACGTTTATTTTAAGTAAAGTCAAATACTTGGAAATAACATTAAGTAACATTTATCGGGAGTTATTACGAATGAAAACTTCATTATGGCTTAGATATATGAATATTTTATTATATTTTGTTTGTCAATTAACTTGTAATTTCTAAATTTGTATTTTAACTATTTTTAGCAAACGCTAAGAAAATAAAAAACGCACGACCAAACATTGGACGTATATTTCAGAAGTACATGATAGACTTATTGATCTAAAAAGAAATTTACTTTCTTAAAAATAAAGTTTTGTGTACATTTTTATTACTTAAAAGTGTATTTAAGTTGTACTGATGTAGATTCTACCTACATAATGTCGTGGAATTTTTTTTAGTAATTACTAGTAGTATTTAAGTACCGGCGATTTGAATACAAGTGTATTTTTGTTTGCCCTGTGATCAGGCGGAGTCAATGCCCTTACCAAAGGAATTGTAAATTTGTAAATTTATTCTAGGATATTTGCAAAACAGTCAAAATCGTCGATTTAACCACGCTCTTTTCAACGGTGAATGGGTACCGGAAGGAAAGAATTAAGGGTTCCTTTAATATTGATCGGCGAGTACACGAACATTACCATCATTTAATTATCTAGAATCATGCTCGGACGGAAAGAATATGCAGTTTTTTCGCTGCTGCACCAGACACATTAAAGACCGGTAATAAATTTATTGCAGAAAATGACGCACCAGTGCATGTAGTTTTTCTCCCATTGACGTAGTTTTGTCATTCGTACGTGCAAGGTTACTGTGCAATTTTCCAGGCAAGCCGACGTTGAACGCACGGAATTCAATTAACGATACTAAAAGTAAACTTTATGCGGATTTGAAAGGTTGCCTTTCGGTACCAGTTTTATCGCTCTGTAGAAATGAGAGAGTGACCGAGGCCAAAAAGTTTGCTAGCGATCGGAAAACCCCAATGCAATTCCGTTGCAGTCAAAAGGCGAATTTGGGAATCCCCAATTTTTGCCTTGTCATCAAGGAAGAATACACACTTCCTTATTTTCTAGAATCTCATCTTTGCATATTATACATATATTGTGCAGGTAGAAAAATGAGTACCAGCATTAGTTTACCTTTAGTTTTTTAAATCAATATCCTAACTTAGGTGAAAATAATGGTATCCGCCTTTGTTAACCTAATCTACTTCACTTCTTTTTAACAATTATTATTTTTCATAAACTGTATTCAGATAAAATGAATACCACGTTGCAAAGATTATTCAAGGTTAGCCCAGGATTTTAGCCTGCAGTATACTACACTAATTGTATATTAAGGCTTTAAGTAAGTAAAACCATTATAGTGATTACAAATAATTTTTTGTATAATATTTTTATTATGTTTAATAGAAATATTTAATAAGGGATAAAATGAGATAATCGTCATAATTCAATTATGATTTTCGGCACTACCTTCGAATCTGAGACAATTGTTTAACAAAATCTCGGGTTCACCTCGAATGAACAAATTATAAATGAACTGACTCGATCGCTCAATCTCTTTTCATTATAAAAAAATACACGTCCAACGTATCACACGAACGAATTACCAAGATCAGGAATTTATCTGATCCTCATCAATACCAAAAAGAATTTCAGGAATCTCCGCGTCAACCTGTCGCGGCGTCGGGCATTAGTCGGTCATCGCCGGGCGAACGTCGCGAGCGAAATGGAAAAAAGAAAAAAAAAGAAGAGAAAGAAGGTCAGGGTCGACGGAGTAGCCCGCGATCGTTTCACCGCGCGGCGGGATGAGTTACCGTTACGCGGCGCTCGCCGGCACCGCCGATTCACGCACACACCTACACGCACCGCAACGTCGCTTTTATATAGCGTATACGTGCCGTCGAAAAGTCCGCGGGTCAGTTTTCGTAACGCGCGCATTTCACTGCTCCGGCCGAGGAAATCGAAAACGACTTTCTTGTCCTAAGTCGCGTTCGGTGCTTGAATTCGGTGCGCCCGCACTCGGGCGCCGATTCGAGGCCGATCGAGAGGATTCTGATTAAGAGGAGATTCCCCGCTGCTGAAGTGTGTCAGTGGGGACAAAGGAAGTCGTCCGGTACTTTCTTCCGTTCGTGTTTTTTATTCTGTTAGTCCGGCAAAATTCTATTCCATCGGAAGTATTGAATTTATATGATATGTCCAAGAAGATCGTCTTCACTGGCTACAAATTTACGTAGTAGGTTTATTATAGAGTAGTTTATTAAAATGCTATTAAAATTGTATATTTTTTGATAAAAACTTTTTTTTGTTAATTAATGATCGATTTGAATGCCATTTACAGATAAAGAAGATATTTAAACTGCTAGATTGTCTGTGAAAATTTCGAAAAGTACTTATAGAATAGGCCTTACAAAAACCTCATAAAATCTCATAAAAGGGTGCTAAAAAGATTCACCTTTTTATGATGTATTCGTGAGATTTTCTTAAGAGTGTATGTAGACTTTTTAATAAGATTCAACAAGGATAATTTTTTAAGTCACCTTTTCATTATAGAGTAAATATTTAGTGATGGGATTTTTCTTTTTAAAGCTTTTATAAAATATCAAGAATAGTTGTTATGAACACTTTTCAATAATAACTTCACTTTTCAAAATATCGTATTATTTAAATCATCTTCTTTACCAAATGAAATTCAAAACCACCGATTTTTTTCACAAAAAACACTTTTGTTTTAATTTTTAACATAAAAATGTAGATTTTGAAGTATAATTCTTTTTCATTTATTCTTCTTTTTCACACGACCCATAAATATACACCTACGTAGATCTGCAGCCGATCGCGAGCATCTCAGCTGTTTGTGATATCAATGGACATCGAATTCCAATAGCAAAATTTCCGATGGCACGAAGACGCGTCTGTTTAGTATATACACCGGTGAGAAACCGTAACTATAGGTCAATGTTCTTGCGCGGCGATCCATTCACTCGGCGGTGAACGCGGAAGGGGAGACCCGCGGCGCGCTCCTTCGGAATCGCGAGCGAGTTTTCTGTTTCGATCGCGACGCGTCGACTCGACGCCGCCGCGTCTTTAAACTGTTATAAAGTCGGCCGGGGTTTCGCTTCTAGAATATCGCCCGTCTTTTTTAGAGCAGCCGAGGTGTCGGGCATTCATTGATTTGGATGATATATTAATGAGTCGCTGCCGATTGCTTCATTACTGCGCACTCGACGGTGACAATTATTATTGTCGCCTTAGCTCTCTTGCCCGGCCTACAATTTAAGTCGATAAATTTTTTATGAGAAACCGGGTGACAGTTTGTAATTTTTTTTA
>UXGC01000271.1:0-142999 GCA_900480045.1 Eurytoma adleriae | reverse complement strand
GCAACATCATAAAATGCGTGCATGAGGATTGGAAATAAGGAAACAAGTATTACGTAGAAAATGAACAAACTTACAAGACGCTCTTACGTCATATTCAAGGTTCATTATTTGCTAATCGCATTAAAAACAATTAAGTTGTAACATTTTTTTGTTGCTTCTAAAAGTTACAGTATTATTTCATTACCAACGGTGAAGTAGCAAATTTTTTACTCTCAATTTAAGGAGACGTGTGATGTGTACTTTTTACATAATCGATGCAAGTTTTTGTTAATTACTTTAGTTTACACGAGGCCTCCTTATTCCGTGCTTTGTTAAACATATAATGATTATTTCTTAGTGAGGCATTGTTTATACAACAAAAATTTATGTTTATTCAAGCTCGGTAGGTTAATTGTATTTTCACGTAAATTTAGAAAACACAAAGTTATAAGAGAACGTAATTTTATAATTCTGAGCATGTTTGATAACGCACGCATAATAAAGTATCACCGAATTTATGCTGCATCTAAAATCTTTGTTATATAATAGAATAGATCGTTCAATTAAAAATTTGTTCGGTTGAATAACCACCTAGTGCTCAATGATTTTGAAATGAAGAAAAAAATCTCCGTAAGTTTCGAGAGCTAGATTTTAAAGTGATGTTTTATTTTTAACCATCATAAATCGATCATGAATTTATTTTCATTTTCATTTATTTACCGCTTCACGCGTGACATAAGTTGCGTAACATTTTCCGTTAATGTTCTTAAAATTCAATTTCCGTAAAAAACCAGTATACAGTCTATGAAATGAGAGCCATAGAAAACCTACCACACGTAAAGATGTATAAGTGAAATTGAGTCAACTGTAGTATTATTTAATACCAAATGTCTTCCAATAATTGCGTAATATTATTACTTATTCAACTTTAAAGAGTCATTTCCGGAAGTATATCTATACGTTAATCATATCCTCAACTTAATTCGTAATCGACAAATATACAAAAAGTAAAAAGTCACTTCCAAGACAAAATTTGTTCACTTGTATTGTAACTACTTTTATAATACCAAAGAGCGAACAAATTTGATTCTAATGAAAACGGAGCCTGTCCGAGCTTAGTGACAATTTTTTTCTATAAACAGTGATTGTTTCACGTTCTTTTTTCTTTTTCATTATGAGAGATAACATTTTTAAAATATATGCCTATCACTTTCAATTACTACTTAATTTCTTCAAATGTATAGGTTACGGTACTCCTAGAATAGACATCTATAATTGTCAAATTTATGGAAAACTCTATCAACAAAATTTTTCTATATGAAACTAAGTTACAAGAATCTGTCTTAATTTTCTGTTAAAAACAAAACTATTTGCAAAATTTGAAGCTACTGAGTGCAGTATTTTTCAAAATATTGACTAAACTACTTTTTATATCAGAACAACTAGCACTACTTTTGAATTTTTTTTTTTTATTAACTATACAAAGGTATAAACTCCCCGTTCAAGGGTCGAGCAACTGAAGTAATCGCCGGCCTCTTGCTAAATCGCCGAAAGCCGAAGCCTTCGCCTCCCTCTTTAGGCATTCATCGTACAGCTTGAATGATCCAGCCAAGGAAGAGAGGTCCGTGCCCGGGATGCCGATCGCGCCGGTCGGCCCGCGATGTCGAAGTCAAGTTCTCGGTATACACGCGGCGCGTTGCGATAAGAGTCGCGTGAAACAATTAGCCCGCGATCGATGACATAATTCGCCTCCGCGGCTCACCTGCCCCCGCGCCTGACGCAACGGCTCTCAAATCCCCGGCGAGCATTGTCGCCGGCGGCCGCTAATTCGCCGCTAACTCGCGCGAGCCCCGTGTACCCGCGATTTCGAAAGGCCGGGCTTTCACGGCTGTACGCGCCGATCGTTATTCAACGCCGGCTCGAGTATCCAGTTAACTTTTTTCGTTTAGGTATCTTTCGCGGCGATGTTTGTCGAATTATGCTTGACGATCGGCCAAGTGTGTTTTTTTTTTATTTCAGGCTGGAATTGAGGAGAGCGAAATTTTTTCCTTTGATGTGAGTTGCGAAACTATGGGGAAGAAAACAGACGAGCCTGCTGAAGTTTAGAAAGAAAGAAGCGCGTGTAACTATTATTTTTTCATTTAACAATTTAAAGAATCAGTTTGCTAAAATTTAATTTGCCAGCTTATGCCTATGCTTATATTTAAAGGAAGTTACCTCGTTCATTTTCCAAACAAAATAAAAGAACAATGAAATTTTCGTTTTATACGAATTATATTATTTCTCTCTACAAAAGCAGGAAATGTTCATTTTCGAAAAAAGAAAACTTCCCTTAAAATGTTCAAGGGTAAAGTAAATTTTGGGGCATAATAATTTAGGAAGTATTTTCAATATAATATACGTGATTATTCGACAACAAAAATCATGTTAAAATGGAGCAATTAAAATACATAGAATCTCAACTTACATTGTATAAGCTTATTGTCATTAATAATCTCGTAACATATATTCATGAAAACGCTCATTAAGAAAAGTGACGAGAAGTTAATTCCACTCATTGCAAAGTTTTATAATTTACCGATAAGGACAAATGCATAACAACACTTTGAAATCCTTTCAACTCAATCACCGATCTGCCGATCGATCATCCGATACCAAGGCAATAAATTACCCCCTCCCCCCTCCCTGTGCAAAATCTCGCTTCCGCGAGTCTCGCAACGCCCGAAAAAAGTTTAACGACAAAGATCGCCATAAAAAAAATGAAAGAAGAAAAAACGCCAAGGATCGAGACAAGACTCAGCGGCATAATCGCCTCCGGGCGGCGGTACCGAGTGAAATTCCCGCGCGATTCGTCGGGATTACAAGGCGGTCGGATCCGAAAGCCGGCACTTCTTCGTCTTCCGTTACGTAAAAGCCGCGGGCGCGCGCTGCACTTGGGAAAGCAGCGTCGATTCCGCGTCCGAACGAGTGTATCCCCCGTTTTTCGGGTCTCCTAGGCCGGGAGAGGGGACCTACGAATCCCGCGTAATCGAAGGTTGCGCCGCTTGCGCAATCGACCGTAATCGCATTACGGCACCCCCCGGCGCGCGAGGACGCGCCGTCTACAGCGTACGGTAATTGTAATTGCAAAATTGACGCTTGCTCCGGTACCGATGAAATTTGAGTTTTGTTCGATTAATCCGGGCTCAAGTTCCTACTGCAGGCTTTGAAATCAGAAGATTGCTTACCATCCCTATGTACGGTCAAAATCTTACGTTTTGGGTACAGTAGTATTGATTGAAGAAACATTTCCATTGAGAGAAATGATCTAGTAAAAATTACTATACTGTTTGGGTAAACATTATTGTACTTTATACTAAAATTTGCCAAAAATATAGTTAATTTTACTATAAAGTATGTTTTAATGTGGTAATATTTTCATAACAAATTTCTCTTAGTGTATTTGATGCAGTAAAATGTTATACATTTCTCTGTTCAAAGCACAGTTTGTATGTAACACGTACACTTTTTTGCGTAAACTGAATTTAGAAGCATCGTATAAATATCAAAGTGGTCCTACATAAATTGGGAGCAAATTTTTTCAATTTTATCTTTAAGACAGTGAATATATACTACACTGAAAACTAAACACTAAATTGTTATAAAAATTCAGTAAGCACATATAAAATAGATTTACAAATAATGATGTGAACCAATTTACCCGTTGAGATTAATTACTGAGCAAAATTGGATGATTACAGTTGTATTTGTGTTTATAGGGAAAAGTGCTTGAATAATACAGGGGATCGTGTATCGGTCATTCATCCAGGCTGGTAAATTAACTTCATTGATCTGCTTATACAAAATAGTGATATTCATAAATATTATTTCCTTTGCTAAAATTGTGAAATGATGAAAGACATTTCCTTATGAAGAATTTTCATAGTTTTTAAGATAAAATCAAAAACTGAAAAGCTAATTTGAAATGATCTTACATAAACATACTTTTTTAAATAAAAGAAGAAAAGTAACAAGAAACTAATTTTTTCATAATTAGTCCACCTAATTGCTAGCTGTAGAACTTATAATGACTTTAAGAACTAATGATTCTGAAGTAGTAAAGACAAACAATACAGGATGATATCACTTCATAAAAAGTAGAAAATGATAAAAATGTCAAAATAATTTTAAGGGAGCTACTAAAACTATACTTTGTTAATTACAGTATTTTATTTGGCGATGAAGTTGGTAATTTTTTATACAAGACTGTAATTTTATTATGGTTAATTAATTCAACAGTTGTTTTGTATGCCCAAAATCGCGAAATCAATTAATGGCATAGATGACATTTTTATAGATACAAGTTTAAAAATTTACATCAGAATGTATTTTTATTGAAAGAAATAAAACCTGAATCTGCAACTTTACCACTTCTCGAAATTCTCCGTCATGTTCTAAAATAAACTATATCATCAGTTCCTCAAATATATAATGATATCTTGTAATAAAAATCTAAAACTTGTTATCAAAATTTATATATTATTCAAATAACTTTCATTCAAAGGATTTAAGATTATTGAATTACCATAAAAATCAAAATTTTATATTTTCTAATCAAATTCGTTTGAAAGCTTTTTATGATTAAGTAATTTGCAAATACTTCATTAAACACGATAATAAAATAACAGTCAAATTTGAATAGAAAAGGTGAATCATTGCATTTGAATATCACTGATGCAAATTTTTTTTGTAACTTCATAAAATTTTAATGACATTCAATCTCTGTTTAAAATAAAATTCGGCTTTTTCCAAAAAAAAAAAAAAAACAAATTTCTCAGTTTATTATATAAAGTCAAACTGAAAATTCTATTTCTTTTCGAAACTGCACTGAATAATAAATCATTTCATTAAATGGCTTACTTGCAAATAGAGTCACTTTTTACAAGGGATTGACTTTATAAATCTGACCCATTACAAAAAGTATCATAATTCAATAATTATTATAATGACCACCACCATTTGTTTGCTTTTTTAATAATCGTAGCTTTGATGAAACGAATCAACGAGGACATTATCATATTAAAAGGCTGCAGCAATGTGTACACTAGCAATATGCATTACCAAGTGTATAAAGTCTGGAATAGCCATGACAAACAAAGGCATTACGGTGGGCAGCGACGGTGACAAAGATAATAATGTCGGAATCGCTCGGCCCTGAAAAAAACCACGTACATTCCGGAAGCACAGCTGCGTGCGACTATATGTACACTCGCGTGTCAACTCGTCTCGCTTTTCTTCCTAACGCGAGCCTGAGGTAATTGCCGGGGCTTAGCGGAAAATGCACCGCGAGAACCGGCGAAAAAGTCGCTCCGCTGCGATTCGCATGGTTGGCCGCATTTTTTCAGACGAGCTGCTCGTTTCGAATAAAAAGGCAGCTCCGTATCAATTTTATTTATTTATTTACGAAATATCGACTGTTTTTAGAGGCGCGACACTTATCAAATTAGCACTTTCGTTTATTTCGATGTAAATACTATCGAATGAAAGTTTGAAGGAATTTATAGCTAATGGCATTAATGCATTCGATCGGTCAATTCAGAGTCAATGTCAATTGCGAATAATAGGCTAAGAAAACGTGCGCACGTGGCAAAGAGGGGTGTCTAGATTTTACTGTTTATTAATATCGAAGAAACGTGAAATATTTTTTGACAAGTCCAAATTAATCGACTTTCAATTACTTGTTGTCTTCTATTAGTCGTTTGTTTTGTTTATATTCGTTACAAATTATCTTATGTGCAAAATCTAATATTTTGGTGCTGTAAAGCTACTGCACTCATTACTGCAATCAATAATTGTGAATTACAGGTTACACAACATAAAGACGTATTTAAATAAGTTGAGCGAAGAACTATAAGTGACACAAGAAGAAAACGAAAAAGTAGCTTCAAAAATAACGAGAACAATAATTGAGTGCAAGAATATTCAAAATAATTCATAATTGATTTCGTTTTTTTATCTAAAAAATGCAAATGTTCTTTCAAGCATTCCCATGAATATGAATCGAGCGGTTAAATATTTTAAAGTACAAACGCAGATCCGAAAACAAAGAATTATCTTTATACCGATGTTCAAATGGGGAATCGGTTATACGGTGACTAATTATTAATTAATAGTGACGGTGCATGTAATAAACCGATTGCGAACGCCGCGCACGTTTTATGCAAACAATGACTAACTCGAACCGACCGTTTCGCTTTAACAGCACTTTAATAAAAATCCGGGCTTATTGCACCGCCCGATGCAAGGGAAAAAATCGGTATCGAGGGTGCGCCGCGGAAGGGAGTGAGATAAGCCAGTTTCGGCGGTGTGTTACCTGGGGCGCGCTCCCGCGGGTGAACCTGATTAATCGCCATGTCGCTCGGAGCCGAGGTCCCCTATAGCCGGCGGTACTGAGCGGACGAGGACGCGAGCGCAACTGGTCCGCCGGCGGTGGACGCGCGCGATTACCCCCTCGCCGGTAACTGCCGGCCTGCGCGCGCCGACCCCGCGTGTCATTCATTATTCAAAATACCTAGGCGCGCGATCGGTCTTGTTTTTTTGCTTTCTCTATTTGCGGATTTTCGAGGCGAACCTATACTGTGCGGAGGATCTCTCTCCTCATGACTGGGAGGGAACCGGGGGTGAGGATCTCAGGTTCTTCAAAATTATTCTTTAGACCAAAATAATGAGGACAATAATTATTCCCATCGTAAAAATTGTGATAATTTTGACCATAACAATTCTTAATTAATTTAATTCTTGTACCAAAATTTATGGAGCATAAAGTAACGAATGTAGGAGATTTTTTTAAATATCTGGGGGAAATATGGAAACTAAAAGTATACTAAAAGAATATTGGAAACTAAAAGTAGTGCAACTGCACATAAAAAATTAAAGTACAGTAGATCATAACAGCTATAATTTAATGCTTGTTAGACCAAAATAACTTTATTGGTCCCAAAGTTACGTATATTTGCAATAAGTAAAGAAATTTTTTACTAAAGGGGATTATAATAAAAGTTTGATGATTAAGAATTGTCCAACTTTTTTTAATTTATTCCCACGCGCTCAAAAATTAATTTACATAATACAATTTGCATCTTTTTCTATGAGAATCAATTAAGCAGGTTTTTTCGTTTTTAAGTAAAACAGAATTTTTTGCTTATTTTGTACCAGTAAAGATTTTTTAATGCAATAAATTTCGTATTATAGCTTTTACGATGTACTTTATGTTCATTTTTAATGCGTGCCTGCATTATTTTCACCTTACCAAGTGATTAACGTTTTTACAAATCCAAATTTTTCCACTAGGTTTTTTTAACGAGTTTCCTATTTTTGTTACTAGACATTTTTTATAAGAAAATTCCGAAACACGCGTTGATTATTTTGGAACAAGGAATCGTGCAGATTTTGGGCGAAATCCAGGACCCACTGCCGAGGGGGTACTCCAGAGGTTCGTGGGGATTGGTACCGAAGTGTGATTTGAGATATGTCGATGCGGTTTTTTTTAATAGCTGCGCTGTGCTTTGCGGCTTGTTATTTTGATAGGTGGCTTAGTGTTGTGCAATGAGTTCAAAGTTGAGGTAAAGTTTTTTAATGCGTTTAAGGCTTCTATATAATTCATTGCTTCCTCGGGAAATACATTTTTCAGCCGCGATGTTTGACTTTGAGTGTAATTGTGTAGGCGTATAGTTAATTAAGCTTCGTTAATAAACACTGCGAGCAACGTCGGTGCGTACATTATTATTTAAGACTAATATCGAGCTTACACGAAGCTCAATAATTAAAAATCTGACTTACTCGCGGAGCTAATGTTTATAAAAAACATATGGAATTATATTTTTTTTAATTTAATTTTTGCAATAAAATTTTTGGTAGTGTAAAGTACCGATTAATTGTGAGTATATTTACTACATAACAAGTGTTTGTTAAAAGAATCGATCACAGAAAAATAGTTATTATCACAAAAATTAAACTAATTAAAACAGTGAAGTTTATAAAAATGTATCTGATACAATTAAATAATTGTACAGAAAAATAATTACGGTGCTTATTAAAATATTTATCTTTATCACACGAGGCGCGTTTTAACATTCACTACAAAATTTTGTTTTCGGTTTACGTTTTTAAATAGTTATTTGGCAAAGCACCATAAAAAGCCAGTATCCCGTAGGACACGTGGCTATTTACAAGTAACTAAGTAACGTTGTTATATCGACCTTGTAATTTGTAGTATCAGTGTTATTGTGATTAATTAATTCGATTTACTTTTCATTTTGGATGACAGTAATATGCAATAACATATTCATTAATTTGAAATCAAGGTGCTTGAGTGACAAACAAAATTTACCATTTAAAATTAACTTGCTCTTCTCGTTAATTTATTTTAATTTCCACAAAAATGATAAAAATAGCTACAGTTAATAGACATATAGCCACGTGTATGTTGCAGAGTTATAATACGCCGTAGTAAATACATACATGTTGCAATAAGCCATATATCGAAAGCGTAAATCATCACATTCAAAATAACAACCACAATTTCAAATACTGCGCAAAAAACTAGTATTTTTTTTCCTCGCTAACTGGATCTTGAATTTTTTTGCTCTCTACTCAAAATTCATAAGAAGATAACTTCAATGTTAATTACTGAATAATAGCTTTCAATTAAGTTTTTTATGAATATTTTAATTTATTTAAAAAAGTGGAAATCCATACTTTTTGCTCTTGTACGTTTGGAATACTCGCCTTTGACTCTTACTGCAATCTGCTTCTCCATTCTCGGTATAAAAAGACCCATTTTGCACCCTGGATACCCTATATACTACATAACACAGTTGATATTATTTTTAATGTGATTGATTAATTCGATTTCCTTTTCAACTTGGATGACACTATAACTTGCATTAATGTATGTGTTAATCAATTTTAAGTCAAGGAGAGAGATATGAATGTGGTTTAGTAGTCTTCATTAAGGAAGTTTTAAAACTACACAAGAAATAATGGTTTAGAAAAAATTTCTATATTCTCTAGAAGAAGGGTAGACTTTCTGTGTTTAAGAAAAATTGCTAAGCAGCATATTAAAGTTACAGCGTAACAATCTTTTTTTCATAATGCGAATCGTGTCATACTTCTAGTAGAAAATACTTTTACAGACAACAGTAATTTTTACTATAATATATTTCTCAATTGCAATACTACTTAAAAACTTGAATCGGTAAACAAATTTATTTTCATATAACAGCACTAATTATGATTTATAACAAGTCAATTAAAATTAAATAGCGACTTAAGCTGTTCCTCAGTTAGTAATTAAACGTCGATAAAAAAAATAGAAATGATATAACGAAGTTAATAACACAGTATTCACCTGCAATCAATCCGATACGCGCATACACCGAACAGTAACTGATTCCTGTCGTATGTACCCAGAGAGCAATATCACCCGCAGAATCGGATGCAGAAAACAAAACAACAAATCAAAACAAAAGAAAGCATAAAACAAAAAACAAAAGAAAATTTAAATTGCTAAGTGTACGATTATTCGGACGACGTAGCGATCCGCGGGAGGCACGTTCAACGCGAACCAGCTAGAGCTGGGTGTTCGCTCATTTTTTCCGAAAGAAAGTCTTGCATACTTATACAGTGAAGTGTCGCTCGATTATTTCCTCGGTTCCAAGTACTACCATTGCGGTATAATGACACTTTTATTGAGAAATTCTAAGTAAAGCGTAATTACGAGAGCCGAGAAAAAAATGCATCTCTCGAAACTCGACGGCGTGCTTTCGGAGCGGAGCCGTCGCAATACCTATAGAAGAGAGAAAAAATAAAATATAAGTCTCCGGGACACTTGCAATCGATGTATAATTACACGCGCGTACGAGATTTTCGCATTTCGCTCCCCTCGCCGGGAAAATTTCGTCCTTGTGCCGAATAATCCGGCCGCTCCGTTTTGCCTTTTTTTCATTTTCCTGCCGCGGCGCATTTCACTTCGCCACGGCGACGCTTTGCTCGCGACGACTCCGTCCTTGTTCGGGGCGACGCGCACGTGTGCGCGATGTAAATTTCACCGGACAATTACTTTCTAGATTCGCCTATTTTTACTCTCGAATCGCGGCGAGTCGGCCGCTCGGTAAATCACGCTTTACGAGCCGAGAGGTACGCTCGACGTTGGACTTTTGCTTTTGGTTGACGCCGAAATGCTCTATCTTGCACTCGATCTTTTCAATTGCCGGAGAAAATTTCTTTTCGCGTCGTTGTAAGGTGCGATTAATGAGAGTTGTAATTCTTTTAGGAGGTCGGAACTCCGTTGAAGCTTATTAATGTAACACTTTTTTAACGTTACAAAACTTTTAAATAATTTTAAAATTGTTTATAAAAATATACGATTATAAATAATGGATTACAATGAGCAAAGTTCACTGTGCATTCATAATTCAAAATGGTTAAAAACTACTACAATTGCTGAAATTAATTAATTTATAAAAAACTTATGTAAACATTTAACTTTTTATCAAAAATTTTGAAAATAACTGCAATAGAATTTTATCCCTTTTTCTTCGATGGAACAGTAGATCATTAAATTAAGGAAATGTCCTTAAAATTAGACCTATACCGAGCATAGATTTCGAGAGAAACTGCGGGTCATAAATTTTGTATCAATATGAGTATCCAAAGACAAGTGATGCTTTTTAAATAAGTATTAAAAGCTTAAAATACCTATCAACTCTGAAATTACTTTATAATAAGCCAATATTGTTTGAAAAAAGTCATTAAATAATTAAATGTTTTAATAATAAAAAAACGCTCATTAATATTTTATAATAATCAGTCAGGTTATAATGCAGTCATAACCATAAAAAGTAAAATGATTAAAAACATTTATTAAGCATGCTTTAGTGTCTTTTGAATAAAAGATTGAAATCTTGGCTAATTGCTCTATTTTAAATTTTAAACAATGTATTATCCTCGTTATGGTTTAATCAGCGAGTTTATAAAGAGTTGGTGAATACCGCTCATTTTTTTAAGTAGGCAAATGGTTGAAAACGTTGAATCAAAAAGGCGAAGATTTCACTTGTGAAAGGATAATTTAATGAAATGAAACTTCAGATCTCGTTCTTTCGACGATCTAAGTTAATTTAATTCTATGGAAAAATCGTACGATTTTCTTCTATTAAAAAATTATCAACCACGAATGAGACCGAGAAGTCGAGAAATTTTTGGTAGGATGGACGTTTCACGTCGTCCGCTCCGGTCAAAACATTATCACTTTTAATGTGCACCACTAAACTTTCTAATCTCGATCCATCGATAAAATAAACAACGTTACAAACTCAGTCCCAAGTCGCGTGACGCATATCGCATAAAATCAGTCATTTGAAAAAAAAGAAAGAAAAGAAAAAACGTATCACTTGAGAAAACTCCCAGTGCAATAATATACGATTGATTATACTATTACGAGAAAATAGCAGAAGTCCCGTAGGATAATTAGCATCGCTCGGCAGTGTTGTAAGACGTCGGCGGCGTGCAATCAAAATAAATACAAAATAAATACAGACTATCGGTCGATGTAACGCACATTGCTGAAACGGCGTGGCGAACGTGTAATAAAGAGTATAGCCTTTTTACCGGGGAATGCGCCGGCGGGATCGGCCTCGCGGGGAGCCATATTTCCTTTGTTCTCTTATTTCTCCTGTATTCGCGATCCGGCACTGGCCGACATGCACCCGCCGCGGGGAAAATCCGGCGCCGAATCGAGCGCCCGAGGTACTGATCGGCCGGCAGGCCGATCGGGGGGTTCGGTGTCCGGTGTTTTGGTTCTGCGCTCGGGCGGGCCAGTCGGCCGCGCGCGAACACACGCGTTCCCCTCGGTCCTTTCGGCGGAGGACTAACCGCGCGATCCGCGGCCGTGATAAAGCGCGCGAGAAAGCGCCTAGAGAGAAAGGAGAAAAAAACCGCGCGATATCGTCTGCTTTCGCGCGCGCGCGACTTTTTTTCGAGTGGCTATGGTCATTCAGCTGGAGTGCAATTATGCGGCCGCGCCGAGAGCCGGTGAGTTTTCCCGTCTGCCTTTTTTTGGGGTACGATTCATTTGGATGGTGAAGAGCACGGTGTTTCGGCGATTTCGGCGTTTCGCAAGTGCGCACTCGGGAGCGAGTTTCGCGCGCGCGCGTCATGCGGTCTACTTTTTCGCGCGAGGCGTGAGGTTATTGTAATGAAATGTTGACTGTTGCGTGATGCTCGTTTTAAAATGGACAATTTGATATGGATGTACCAATATAGTTGTCTGTTACAATCTAATCTTTTTTTCTGTTCAAAATCATGTTTGGTTTTTTATGTGTTTGATTGCTACACGTAGATAATTATGTACTGGTAAAAGTTACTTTTGATTAGTAATTTTGGACAAATATTTGCAGCAGATATTTGAAGTTGAATCAGTGAAAAATCACTCCAATTAGTGACATTTCTCTAAATCTTATAGAGTACCTTAAACCCTACCATTAAATATTAGTACTTAATAGAGTACCAATATTTAATGATTAGTACTTAAAGCAATTTCCAATGTTAGTGATTTTGCAGCCAAATTTGCAGAAAATTCTAATGTCTGTTGAAAATTCTACAATTATTTCGATACAGATTACGTGATCGTAGTAGTAGTTAGTAAATTAATAATAAAATTACTCGGAAAAATCATTTTTATCTGATCAATCATAAAATATCTCTGGCTACTTTGTGATTGGAAATTGAATAACGAATTTAACATAATAATAAATTGTTACATAGAATCTATTTGATTCCGTAACAATTTGTTACTATGTTCTTCACAATTTTTATTAAAGTTTCTAAAGAAGGCAGATACAAATGCTGCCTGAACGATGAGTTTCTATTAAAACTAAGTTCGAGCAGATCTTAGATTCAGTTTCCTCTCATAAATTTGTATCTGCTTTTTTTTTATTAAATAGGTCGCTTGATCTAAATATTGAGTAAATAGTAGTTTTTTATATAAAAGTGACAACAACTGTCATCTAAAAAAATGTTTTCTATGCAATTAAAAAAAAATGTTTCCCAAAGAAAATCTCTTAAAATCCAGACGCCCCGATCAACCTATAAATACGCGGCGCTCTTACAAACCAGCTGATTAATTTCTGTTTTCATGAAAAGGGACACCTGAAACTTTTACTTTTCTTCCCAAAAAAATATGACACTTCTTAGTATACACGCGCTTACCTAGAATCGATGATCCTTTCGCCTGGCTGGCGCACAGACTATGACAGTAGCCTACTAAAAAGCCTCGGCGTCTCTTTCACCGCTGACTCGACTTTCCTCCTGCCACCGCAGCCTTACTTAAAATCGCCTCGGCAAACTTTTTTCACCAGTCCTCGCCTCCCTGCTATCTTCTCCTTCTTTCTTTCTTACTCGTCTTCTCTCTTCTCTTTCTCTTTCCCTTGTTTTCCTTTTTCCTTTGGCTCGCTCTTCTCTTCTTTAAACGCCTTCGGTCAAGCTGAAGCGTCGACCCCCGACGGTCATTCCGCGACGTGCACGCCCGCGGCCAGACGCGTAACGGAGAGTCGAGCGCACGGCGCACGACA
The DNA here is from genome assembly GCA_900480045.1 of Eurytoma adleriae. Lineage (NCBI taxonomy): Eukaryota > Metazoa > Arthropoda > Insecta > Hymenoptera > Eurytomidae > Eurytoma > Eurytoma adleriae. The sequence goes on along the minus strand of UXGC01000271.1, from coordinate 129,413 downwards.
CGGATTCCGGAGCGAGCGGCGGTGGAGCTTCCGCGAGGTCTGCGAAGCGCGCGCGCACGTACCGTCCTCCTCGTCCGCGTCGACGTCCCGGCGACTGACGGCGGGCCCGCGGCGGGCCGGCCACCGGCGCGGGGCCCCCGTCCCGGGGACCGAGGCCCCGCGCGGTGGGGGCACTCACCTACGCCACCTTTCACGCTTGGCTCCCCTTTCCACCGGCGCATCCTCCGTTTTTTTAGCCCGGGACGCTTTGATACGGCCCTACGTCTCCCGCCTTGAAGATGGACTTCGGCTTTGTCTCGGGTGGATTGACTTACGCGAGGGGAATCACGGGTTGATTTGAAAAAATAAAGGTGAACGAACCTTTCGAGAGGATGCAAACGTTAATCGTGGGTTTCCTTCAGTTCCGCGATGGTGCACCGCCGAGTAGAAATTTTGCGATGATTGCTAAAATTTCAGGTAATTTAATAAGCACGCCTGTTCGATTGTCCGGCATGTCGTTTACGAGGCAATTTTGAAATCTGTACCCATGCATGATTTAGGAAAAATTGTTGCTCAACATATTTATTATATTTTATTTTATCTATTTAAAATTGAAAACATATTACGTATATTTCAAAAAACGCTCATTCTAAAAATGATTTTGTGCAAAATTTTAAGTTTAAATTACAAAGTATCGTACGATAGAGCTAATAAAAGCGAAAAAACCGTTTCTTTTAATCTCTGTATTTACGTTATACTTATAATTTCTTATTAAGATAAAGGATTACTTAATAATTTTAATGTATTTATAATAACTTGTGTTGGCGAAATAAGTTCCTCTTCGCCCACAGTAATTTTAAGAGCTTACCAGGAGAATCCCGTACGCGAGTCCTCTGAATCGTTGCGCTGGAATGCAGCTACATGTTTTATTATTCAAGATAATAATAATTGTATTGAAATGACAGAGGACTACCGGCGTAAGCGCATTGTCAGCAACGTCGGGGTGTTTTTATTATTAAGCTGCGGTGCAATATTGGCTCGGACTTTTCGCTGACTATCATAAAAGCTCTACTTCGTTTTGTAATATTTTTCGTTTCGTTAAAAATTTAAAATTAAAATAAATATTATTTTCTGTACTACTTAATTTTATCACTGTGCGCGAAATGCTTATGTAAAATTTACGGAACTTGCAAAGCGTAAGCACGTCCTATATTATTTAAAAGTTCAAGTTCAAGCGCAGAAATTAAGGCTGTAAAAAGTCATGGATGAATGTTAATTTTACAATGGATTGTAATTGGAAGATGTAGTTCACTCACTTATTATTGATTCAAAAGAGTAATTGTTATAAGTAATAGAGTTTTACTTTTTTAACTTTCTTTCATAGTCCTTTCATATTTAAATGAACTAATTTATTCTAAAATAATTAATAATAAATATGATCTGGTAAACTTAATTTAAAGTAAATCTAGAAAATTAAGACAGAGGGTCATATAATACCCAAGGTTCCCTTATTAGTGGAAGCATTAAATTATGGAAAGTATTGTATGTTCAATTTTGTAGTATATAATTTTGAAATCGACTTTCAAATTCATAAAGTATAACATTATGACATTGAATCGATAAGGAGTGCACATGTTAGCGCACCTTAGTAGCTATAAAAAATTTGCTTAAATTTATAGGTATTCAAGCGATTTCACTGTAGACATGCACATACTTGTGTAGGTAATGCAGGTATTACAATATTTTATCCACAGCTGAGAAAATATACCTCCAATCAATAAAGCAGACCACTTCTACTGTTTTTACCGAGTATAAGCAACTAATCGACAGTCGGTATATAAGATCTTGTGGCGAAGTCTTGCTACACCAGGTGGCAGATCTGCGTGAAAGTTTCAAACAAGTTTATTCAATTTGGAAGTATAATGAAACTCTAAAAAATGACAGAATAAATAAACACTTTAATTTTTCGAATAATAAACAGTGCTATTTGTCTCTCGAAATTCCCGATCTTGAATAAAATTATGATACAAGTATATTACGCTACTCCGCTAGCTAGAATTTATCTAGAGTTCTACCCAGCGATAAAACGATTTCTTTTGGATATTTTCGCTTATTTAATGACATTTTCCCAAATTAATCATTAAATAGATGAAAAATATCCGAAAAATCTATTCTACATATATAGAAAGAAACTAGAGGATGTCCGTAGCACGAATGTTCTAAAGGTCAAATAAAAATTCCAATCAAAGTGAAAAAGAGACCAGCAGGTGAAAAGCAAAAATTATCATCACGTGTAGAAGATTTTCCTAAGTGGAACGGGCACGCGGTGATTCTCCTTGATTATTCAGCGGGAGCCACGCGAGGTGCAGAAAGCGTGAGTTGGAAGCAGGAAAACCAGATACTCTCGCGCAGTCTCCATCGCGGTGTTATTATCCAAGCGCAATTTTTCTCATTGCATTAATTTCCATCATATTCCCATATCTCTTCTTTTCGAAATTTAAATCATTACTTGATTGTCAACATATATTTTTTTCTCTCGGCCAACTCAGACTGCTCTGTAGTGATCTAAAAAACAGTGCTAAAATAATGGCCTGGCTAAAAATGAATTTTGCATACTGCATGCATTAGGTGTAGTAAAAAATTTTGTAATATGTAGTAAAGATATACACAATTTAATATGATTATGTACGACTACATAACTCCGTATCTAATTAAACAAAATTATACAAAAATCGTTATAGGATAAATATAAAGTTCGGTTTATTGGCCATATACGGATATACGTAATCCAAATATGTTTATACACGGTCTTTCATGATTGTGCACAAATAAAATTTTCACATTCAATCCGAAAAGATTATGCAAAATCAAACTTTAACCAGGTAACAACGAACAAATTACTTTTATTATACCAAACAAAATTTCAACTTTAAAACAGGGAAGGAAAATGCTACACCTTCAGAGCACAATACAATTACGCTACCCTCTTCTCGCACGACTGTATTACTAAAAGAGTTCGATGAGCCGGGCGGACGGGACGGCCGATCGATCGGCAATCGGAAAAATCGCTCGCTTGGCGGGGAAACTGGTTTACCCTCGCGTACACGACCTTGTCGCGCTGCGTTGGGAAACGTGTCAATGTCATCGCGGCGCCGAGTCACGGCGGAGCCCGTCCGCACTCACCGGCGGGCGCCCCGCAAACGAGTGTCCCGGACAACCGGCAATTACGCTCGGCAGCGCGAAAATTCTGGACCCGCGGGAGAGGGAAGCTGGGAGACCGCGTGACGCAGCGAATCCTAAGAATGCAATTTGTACGCGGGGAGAATCCGACTTCGTTCGACTTTTTTATCTGCAATTCGCCATCTCTAAAAGTACGCGCGCGCGCCGCGGTGATGAATGAAGCGGTATTTTTTTTTTCTCGGCGTTAGATTGAAAAATGCTGCGTCGGACGATAGTTTTTCAACTGGACAAACATTGATGTCTCTCTTTGCGCGAGCGTGAATAATAGATGACGTCTTTTAGAGAGAATTGTTTTTTTACACCGTTTGCTGCGGCTGCATCCAGGTGAGGACAGAAAAAAATTTCAGGAATTTAAAAACTTTTATGGTCCTAACGTCGCAGTTGCGAAAGAAGTCTCCGCGATGAAAACATCTCGGCTTTCGCGTTTCCGTAAACAAAACGTTATACGTTCGTGTGGGAAGAAAAAAGGCGAGGATGTGTTTGTTTATAGAAAACACAATTGTGGCAAAGAAATCTGTGGCTTCTTCTGAAAAGTACATAACTCCGCTTTTTTTTAAAATCGCCAGATAAGCATGGACCACGTATCTTTGAATTTTTCATTTCACTACGGATAAAAGACTGTGACATAAGTGCACTATTCCCAGCAAAAGGCCATATTTACATCTTAGTTTTAAAAATGTTTAAAAAATTGTAATACCTTGAAACATATAAAAAGAAGAATTATGCCCTTTCGCCAGGAAGCCAAAGAAATATTTCTGTGGTCCTCTGACGATTTCGTTGAAACTCGTTCTAAAACCTTCGGCGAATCTGGTTTTACTCCTGTTGTTTTTTTTTGCGGGGTCCGCGAGACAAAAAAGCAGTGCAAATGGGTTCTCCGCGAATCCCTCACAAGCACCTGCGTCACGGAATATTCTTGCACTTAAACTTTTTTGCCCAAAAAAAGACGCATCTGTTGACCCTTCCTTGGTCTCTTTAAAAGCCTCGTTAATTTATGCGGGAAAATAAGCTACTTTTTATTAATCGCACCGATAATTAAGTAACAACCGCAACAGGCACTTTAAGATGCTATTTTCGAATTGCTGTTGCATTATTGTTTATTTACTTTTAGATTTGCATGATAATTAATATTGAACTGTCCACTCTTTTTTGCTAATTTTAAATTTTAATTTGTTTCGGTTAATACGAAAATGGATTTAATGATCCAGTGATAAATATTTATGAACTTGAAAAGTCTCGTTTAGTGTAAATATAAGGATCACTGCAAGTCCACACTTGCAGATATTAATTATGCTCGATTTTTTTTTTCAATTTTAACAACATCGATGGCACATGTTAATGCTTTTTTTTGTCGACCTCCAAGGCAGCTAACTTTGCCGAAGAATGACGAATATATTCAATCTAACATTTCTTATTAGTAGTTTACTTAGAACCATCGATATATAAAATATAAACTGCGATGACTATCAATTTGACAAAAAAAAGGAGAGTCGCATGTCAGCGAAGTCTGATTCAACCGGGCATTTATCTACTTAACACTGCAAGTTCTCACCTCGCGAACGGCTAGTTGTTCCATTTTCTTTTTTGAAGGATTATTACCCTATTCCGTTCGCGTTGACTACCTTTCAAAATTTAAATTCAAAAAGCGCGTCACCTCTAAAGGAGTCTAAAACTTATTCTGACGCAAAATAAACGGATAAATAAGTCTAATAGCTCGGGAGCGCGGGCATGTCATTTTTCATGCGTTTTGCAATGACGAAAGAACAGAAGGTGTACAAGAATATTTCTTAATATCTAGCAAAATTTATGGAAGCAAAAATTAACATGACACGCGCGTGTAAATCTGCCTGCAAGCACAGGCGAAACTAGCGTTTCTCATGCAGATTAGGAACGAGCCAAGCGCGGCTCGGCCTTCATTGGCCTGTGCTCTTCCCGTATGCGCTGTTATATTTGTTCGAAGTGAACACGCGTGGGCAATGCGCACCGCGCCTGTGCGTAACGCGCGATTTAGGATTACTTTTTATAGAGATTCCTTTCGATTTTGTATGTGAAACTCTTTGACTTGCGCTCTAAATTAAAACTTCTTTTAGGTTCAATTGTATAATTATCGCTTGAAATCAATACCCTATAGTAAAAATTGATTTCTATGTTATAATTAAGAACTTAAAAAAGGGGAACAAAATGGAATCATTTTAGTGTTATGATGAAATGCTTTTTTGTTGAAATCATATTCGAATAAAAGTTACCAGCTATTTATTAAAATGAATTAAAATTCATTTTTTATAGAATGAATAATTTATTTTCGATACGATTCGCACAGAAAAAGCTAAAAATAAAGATTTATGATGTCAATATTTACCATTTGCTTAATATTACTTACGCAGTTTGACCAAATTGTTACATTTTCAACTTTATAAAAGTTACTTTATAAATAACTTTTCAAACAATGTTATGCCTTAAAAAAGAAATCTATTTGTAAGAGCTAATTGTTAAAAGAGTTTACAAATACTTTGAGATAGGCTTTCTTTTTCGAACTCCACTTTTACTGGCTAACGTAAACAGTTTTTACGCTATTTAATTAGTGATTATTTTTGTCCTTCTTATTTTCACCGTAGGTCATTTATTTTCAAATACATAAAACAATAATTGTAGTAACTATTAACCAAACTATTAACCAGCTTCTTTAGCCATTTTTAATATTTCGTTTTTTACCGTGTGTGAGATTTATATTTTCAAATTTAGCTTGATTAGATTAGATTTTAGATAAACTTTCCTCTTTCTTATACTTTTTCCTCTTTCGATATAGAGCAATAATAGCTCACGGAATCTATATCGATCAAGACACACGACCCAAAAAATCGCTGAATATGCAGAAGTACTATAAAGTACCCGACTGAATTGCACGATGTAAATTGAACAATGTAAACGCGTCCATACTGCAGCTGCGATCGGCGTGACTTTTCATCGCGGTCCCCGTCGACGTGCCAAACAATTTTTTTCCCTCGTTCGCGATGCCGTCAATTATGCCATCAGAGGAGGGAAAAACAGCCAGAAGAACACGTCTGTCGCGCACCGTAATTTTTTTCGCTCGCGAGGCTCGGATTCGCGTCATCGCGCCGTCCCCGCCATTAGCATATATACTTACCTTTTTTTCGCTCTTGCTCGCGCGGAAAAAGGCGCGATCCATTATTTCGACCTCCTCGTGTGAATGGGCACTTTTCCGGCGCGCGCGCGCGCGCGAATCGGATCGCAATGTAAATCGCATCCTTGGGACTGTTTCGGCGCTGTTTCCACTAATTGCTTTTTATCGAGTTGGTGTAATGGACTCTAATCGGGAGGATCGTGCGGTTTCTCTCATGTATTTTTAAACAGAGAAACGCCCTCGCTCCTCATACCGATCATTGATTTACCGACCAATTCAAGAAACGAGCATATTACCAGTTTCGACGGAATTTTACCGCGAATAGTTTAGGTTTTATTACACTCAGAAAAAAGTCGAATGTTAATTTTACTATTCATCTTAATAAATATGAATATAATAAGAGTCATAGCTATTATTATTTTTTATAAAATACACGTAAAATTAACAGTTTCTACAGTTGACAATGCGAAGTACAAAAAATTTATAATTTTCTTATAGTAAAAAGTACTAAAGTGTATAACAAATTTTATTACGTCGATTTAATTATTTTTTCTACAGTATCAATTTATAACGTGCACTAAATCTAAAATAAAATTGACAATAGTAATAAATAAAATTTTAATGGGGATTTTCACTACAACTTCTAATGTGCAACATGAACTACTGGAAAACCTACTAATTTTCTGCAATGGTTTTTCACAGTAAAGACGACAGCAGCAAAATAAAAAAAAGGATTGAAGAAGTCTGACGTGAACTTACAAAATGTCTCGCAAAAATCGGCATCATCCAGCAGCCTTGTCTCTGAGCCCCTCCGACCGCGGCTTCCCCCGAGCATCTTGAAGAAGTCGCTCCTCATCGCATAATTGCCTTTTTTCCCTGCCGAGAAGAAACGCACTCCCCACACTCGCCTTTTTACTATACCACCGGCTAATTAAAGAAGCGCGCGAAGGTGAATTGAATTCGCGACTAAGTTGCGCCGACTGCTCGCCTCGTCGCGCTCGGCCGGGCGGCCGCTAACGTTTGCACTTTTTTCGCCGCACTATGTGGGTCAATTTGATTTTTACCAACCACTGAGTGCGCATCCTCGAGTTCATTGAATCGCTTTCGCATCGGTCGTTTCATTCGGTTGCGAATTAGTTTTAATTTTACGCCGCGCGGCGAATGGGTACATTTGGACGATGACGCGGATTTCGGCAAATGTGTACCGAGTGGATTTTTCTACCTTCGAGTATGCACTTCACGGAAAAACGATGAAATATTCCACGGTCCGGCTGTTCACCTTTCTCTTTGTCCAGTCTCACGAAAATCATTTTTAATTCAGCCGATCGTACAGCTACCTGCGTAAGTAAATAAATCATAAAGATAAAGCGGGCCAGTTTGAATTTCAAATAAGACGCTAAGTACGGCGAGGAAAAAAATTAATCATCAAAATTCCAGATTTGGTACACTCATTATACATCTCGAGTGAAGCCACTGTGACTTTGTTAAACAAATTTTTCTAGAAAACAAATGCCGAGCTAAAGACGATCTAAACATCATAATGTAATCATAAAAGCATCTGATTAATGCACGCACCGGTCTGAAAATATCCTCGCGCGGCCTAGTGGTTATCCTCGGGCGGAGGTTGCCTCGCTCCGAGAAAAAGACGCCATCAACGGCAGTCCCTAAAATATTCCATAGAAGCTCCGTGGAACATTACCGAGCGCGATATCCTTGAACTTCGAAAAATCTTTTTTTTATTTCTTTAACTTTTACGGCCGCACTCGGCAGGAAACTTTTTTTATCGGCGCGTTTTATGCGTCCGCCTTTTAGCAGCCCGACGCGACGTCGGAAAATAAAGGAATGCGTCGCGGCGGTTACTCCACCCCCTGGAATTATCGAATTACGCGCGGTTATGAGTTACGAGCCGCGGGGATCCCCCGCGTTTCCCAACGCAAGAAAAAAAGAACTCCGGCTTAGCGTGAAAGTGATATTCGGAAAGCGGCGAAGGTTGCGACAGCTCGGCGCATAATGCGCGCGCGCACTCGGCGCAATAAAGCATTTCGGCGGCGCCGATGGTGGTAACGCTTCCCTGCATACGAAAATCATAAAAGCGGAGAGGAAGTGGATTTAGCAAGCTGCTTGCACGAGTTCAAATTTTGTTCGGAGTGTAGGTAATACGAACACGTTGGCGCGCTGCTTTGGCGCTGATCGCGTCTCCGCCGTGAGGTACGGTTTGCCAATTGCTCAGGGTATATTGTTGATTTCTTTTTTAAATTGTTCGAATGATAGCACAATGCTTTCATTATAAAATTGAGAACTTAAACAAAGTTTTTTTTCATACAATGCTAATATTTCATTAAAAGTTTATGCATTTAAGACATACTACACTGTTAGTTAAAAGAGCACTTCGTGCCATTAGCCTGTTTACGTTTAATAGCGACGTCATAAAAAATATCGATCGAGGTATCGGTGTCCGCAAACATGCTATTTTCATCGAGGAACTCGTTAAGCGACGCATCGCGTGTCACCTGCATCGCGCTGCAATCGAAAGTGACTCGACGTTTATACCCCTCGACTCTCGGCTAAAATGCAGCGCGGGACTACGATGCAAGGCGCACCTACGAGAGAAAATGAATGGCCGCGGCGAGTTGAACTTTGGATCTACCAAAGTTCGCCGGTGGCTGACGTCACGCGCAGCGGCAGCCTCGACTCCCATCCGTTCACCCGGCGATGCGGGCTTTCCCGTTCCAAGCAACCCATGTGGCAATATCTCACGGGAACATTTTATTACCGTTGTAAAAATTAACATTTCAAATCCTTACGCACATTTCGACCCAGTCTTCGACAAAAAGATAAAAGTAAGTCGCACGTTGGGGTTCTCTTTCGAATCTGTACTTTTTACCATAAAAATTGCATTTCATTTTTTGCAAAAACTAGCAAAATCCGTAGCGCTTCGCGTGCTTAATTTTTTCATACCCTTTTAATAAAATTCCCAACAAAATATTTCGAATTTTGTTACTATTGAACCGGATATTCAGTCATTAATCAATCAAATAGGTTCTTTAAATGCATCACAATATCGAGCCATGATTTTCTTAAGAGTCGATTACTACGTGCGTTTAGTAAAGAGGTATGGGTTCTCGGATGCGTGGTGGAGCGACCATAAAGTAATGATAAGCACCGCTCAGAGGTATATCTTGGAAGAGTGGCCTAACGTCTGCAACAACGAGGGCACTTTTTTTGAAGGTGTTTTAAAGAAGGAATGATGAACCAAGATATTATACTGAACAAATACTGACTCCTCAATTGGCTCTATGATTTTTTTCCCAACCGTGGGTTTTCCTACGCCATAGACTGGATTATTATGATCTCAGTAAATGTGGAGAGTGGGTCAGTGAAGGGTAAAAAAGTCACTGATGGAAAAATGTAGGTATTATTCTTGCCATAACAGGTGAAAACAGAGAGATCATCGAATTCTCATACTGAATAACAATGTAAAGAGATGTATACAAATCTGTTGATTAGAAATAAAGAATCTTACAATACTAAGATGTGGCTAAAAGAAATCTTGGGATAAAACAACCTGTTCCGCGCTAGACTATTCAGCATTTGATAAAAATTGTAAAAATTGCAACTTCTTTGAGTGATTTCTGAAACGACGCTTATCAAACGTATCAGTTAATCCCAAGTTACTACACACTAATTTTTCGAGAAATTCTTTCTTTATACTTAATCGAATAATCGATAAGCGTATAGTAAACAGCAATTTATGAAATTAGTATTTATGGAGACAAGCTACTGAAACTGGTGCTGGTAATTGACTCATTAAGACAATTGACGTGTGAGACGGCACGTTTTTAAGTATCATCTGCATTCTGGGGAAAATAAGAAGTTCGCTCGCGGCAACAAAAAAGCGTCTTGGGAATAAACATTCCGATGCTGATTAATGCATCCTTGCGCAGATGCTCGCGTCAACAGGAGAAGCGATTGGATCTCTGAGGGGACATCCCCGTGAGTATCGCGGACGCCCCTGGACGAGAGTTTGTTCTTTCTATTAGCGAATCCGCGTGGCAGCTTTGACGGATGTCTTTTGTTTTTATCGCGACTGACGGTGAACTTCCTAAAAGAACGAACACTGGCAGAGTGCCATTAAAAACGACTTTTTTTTCCATCGCTTCAGGATGATTCATGATTTTTCTTTTGATTCGTTCGGATATTTTCGTTTTCCTTCGGTGACTATTAATTAATTATTCTTTTATCGTATATTTGATGACTTAATCTTTAGAGTGTGTTTATTATACTTATAAATTAAAATAAACAATATGCCTTATATTAGGAGTGAATGACCATGAAGAAATCAGTAAACTTCATGACGAGGCGCGGAAAAATAAAAATTAAATTTTTAATATAAAACAGTTTGTTTCAATCATTTACATTTACCTTCATGCTTTAAGATGAAATTAACAAATATATTAACATAAATATAAATAAAAATTATGTTGTGATTTTTCTTTTCTCTTTCGCTTAATATATAGACTGATCCTCTTTTTAATTTTTACGAAAGAATTCATATATTTGAAAAATAATATAGTGTGATTAAGTCGATAATATTTTTCCTTCAGACGCTAATTTCCATGTCAAAAAAAGGGAAATAAATCAAATGTCCGTCTAAAGTGACTGACGAAATCTGATGCCAACGTTGTATGTGAGCGAGAATTTTTCATCGTGACAGGCTTGTGAGCTTGATAAAGAGATAGCAAAATATTCGCGGGACTTTTCGGTCAGCCTTGACAATCTCCGTCGTAATTCACCCAGCGACTGGCACTTCTTGCAGTCTTTTCTCAAAAATTTTATGTATGACGCGTGTTTGACTTTAATGCTTATGTATGGATTTACGATTGTACATGGTATTTCGGCGTGTCTTCAGTGCGAAGGTGTCGTCCATCACTTTATGCCGATGAATTTTTAACAGCCATTTTAAAATGTTCCATTAAAAATTTTCAAGGGTCAGTAGCCGTATGGAAAATCAATAGGAAAAAAAGCATTCGTTTAAATTGTAGATATATTACGCATTGTTATTAAAAGCTAACTTTTCTCGCAACCAGTTTCAACTCGAAATAACATTTAAGTCTACCTTTCCAACTTTAATTCGAAATGTTTAATTGGCTTACTTTAAAAGTGACCATTGGAAAATAAAAGTGTTTAACAAAGGGAAAGAAACTACTTCGGGACCAGTTTTTACATTGCATAATAAAACGTGTACCATAAAAATTCCACAGGAAAATACAAGTACATATCCAAATGCGCGTTTCTTTCCAATAAAAAACCACCCACCCCAGTCATTAAAGACACAAAGCGAGAAAAAAGTTCAAGCCTCAAATTACCTGAAAATTACCCTTCGAAAAAAAAAAAATTCCATTGTACTTCGTCCCGACTCAACAAAGGAGCTCGCGAAGTCGCCTTCGTTTGTGACAAAAAAACAAAACGAGCGCCTCTCGGGCCAAGTTTTTCGGGCGTTCGCGAGATAAGGCCTGGCGATCGCGAGGTGCTCGCGCGCGCGCAGGTGAGCGAGAGGCGAGCGCGTACACTTACCCCCGCCAGGGTCCGGGGGGCCTCCTCTCGGACGCAGTCTCCGGCGGCGTGCGCCGGTCAGTTCTCGGTGGGTTCGCGCGCGAGCCGCACGCACGCGAAGTCGTCCGCCGTGATATATACGTCCTCCCCCCGCGGCCAGCAGCCCGACCAGCCACCGCGAGCCCAACTGAGAGCCCAAGGTTTGTGTGCGAGTGATCGAAGATCGACGATATACCTTAGGGATCGATATTTTTTCCGGGGGTGTCTACACGGGGAACGAGAGCAAAAAGTGCGCGTTGTATTTTACGAGGGACCTTCGCGCCCAGTGCGGAGTTGCGGTTTGGTACACGCAGTTTTGCCCGTTTCTTAACAAAGAATTTCTTTGTTGGGTAGGATTGGCAAACGAGGAATTTACTTTGCTCTGACTAACGAGTTACACGTATGATCAGTGCAAATGGCAATGTGTCTTTCGTGGAGGCGTGTTTTAATTTTAAATTACCGTCCGCGATGTAAACTCGCTGATTTGCTTTCGATCACCAGTGTTTTAAACTCATCTTCTTGGTAAACAAAAAAAGGTATAAGTGTGCAGGTGGATTTTGAATAAAGTCAAGTCATCAAAGAAAAATCATTAAAAAATTTTTCTTTGCTACAATTTACCGCCGATGTGAATTACACCGTTTTTTGCCCTTCAAACATGTTTTATAAGCGTAAACAAAAAGTCTGTATCTACTATTATGCATATAAAGTGTACGTGCCTCGAATATAACACAAGAGTCATCGTTAGTAAAAATAAACGACACATTTTTAATGGCCGAGAGCCTTCCGTGTATTATCAACAAATTCCGCGACTATGCGCTAATTAAATAAACAACGTTACGCCGACCAAGTGAACACATCGGAGCGCGGCTGACCCGGTTAAAGTGCGGATTCGGCAGAACGAAAAAAAATTCACCCGCGCAGAGCAGGAGCCCGGGGGGATTGCGCCATAGAGCCAATCTCCAAAGAAAAGTACCACGAAAGGAAGGCATTGTAAGAGAAATCGGCGATGATTCCGTTGTGCATAATCAAGAGAGGAAAATCGACTAGGACGGGGAAAGACCGGCCGGGCAGATTTTGTGCCTGGTCATCACGTTCGCGCGCAATATGTACTGACGGTCCGTTCGAAATGAATCTTTCTTTCTAAAGTTGAAGTGGTGACAAACGTCTGAAAGAATTGAGTATTAGTGAAACGCAACGAAAAGCCCCAACGATTAATGAAACATATTGGGAAATCCTAAAAATTAGTTAAGCGCGTTGAATAGCGCTGACAAATAAAACAGCCTAACTCATGAAAAAGCATTAAAAGATAGTGGAAAAGTATTAAAAATTAGTAAAGCATATTATAAAGTACTAAAAAATAGTAAAATAAAGATTATTAATTTACAATTCAACTTTAGAAGGTAATATTCGTTTGAATACGCACTTGACGTCTTAGTTGATCGTTCGAATGAAATCCGACGACTCTCCTTTTTTTATCGCGCAAAAAAAGAACTTCGATGATGGCATTGCGAGAACGGTTCGGGGCTCTCGCTCGTTACATAAAGATCCGGGAGGCGGGATGCTGAGTTCGATCGATTTCGCCTATAAGAACCGCTCGGCTACTTTTCCAAATAAAACCTGAAACATCGTCGGCTGGAGTGTGAACCTATCGTACAGTTCCTCATTCCACACGTGCATATGTGCAGCCGATGCAGGCTGCGTTACGGGGATCAATGAGAAAGGCGGGATTCGCCGCTGGGCCACGGCTGGAGTGCATCTCATTGTGTCGTGTAGAACTGGCGTTGCGCAAGCCAGCCGTTTCTGTAACTTCGTGGTATTTTCATCGATAATTAACGAGCCGCGCGAAACGAAAGTGATTGGAACACGCGGCAGCGCGGCCTGAAATTCACGTATGCTTTACTCGACTCATTTTGTTTTTTAAAGTTGTTTCTACCCGTATTTGGGGAAGAATCAACTTTTTTATCAAGAGACTCTGTCCGTACGAGTGTAACGAATTTTTTGGGCGGGGTGTTATACTTTCTACTGGAAATTTACAGAATTTAATTTATTGCGATTTAATAATAAATTTTTAATTTATATTACACTTTAAAGACCAAGTGTACGTCTGTCAAGGTATATAAATGAACGACTGACTCCATTAATGAAACGATCAGACATTACCGATTTTACAACTTACAAAGTTCCATATTTTCATTTATTAATTACAACAAAAAAAGGATATATGAAAAGAAGTTAAACGAATGTCAGTTCCATTTATCTCAATAAAACGAAAAATACCCGAAATCTGTATTAAGTAATTGGACAGCTGAAATGCCGATGGTAATTAAGAAAATCCTTCGGACGGCACAAGCGTGAAATTTAAAAACACGAAAGTAAACGATCCAAAAATCGTCGGTATATTTCCGTTCGCGTGCTACTGAATTAATCGAAAACCAGCCGATCATTCGTACCAACCCAACTATTCCCAAACGATACAAATGTAGCGCTCAGTTCGGGGATTATGCAGGCTCGAGAAAGAGCGAAAATCACCGGGGCGATCGATCACCCGGGCGCGATTATGCCCAGCGCAACCGGCTTCTCGGTGAGAGTGCCGTGGGTTTCATCTCTCTCTCTTGCTCTTTCTCCGCGAGCCCGGGTCCCGGATCGTTACGCCACGCGCGAAGAAAAAAATGTAAAATCCGGCGTATTACCTCACCGTCCTACCGCCGCCGGCGCGACTCATAACTTTTCTCTTGGTCCCCCTCCCCTGACCAACGCTTTTCTCTCAATGGAGGAATCTTGCTTCTTTTTTTCATGATCGATTGATCGCGATTTTTTCTTTATCATTATAGTGATAAAAAACCCACGGAGTGGTGAATTTGTAATATTAATTTTTACTGTTGACAAATCAACACTGAGAAAATTGGTTTAAGAAATTTTGATTTTTTATAGTACGTAATCTGCTTAATCTTGCAACATTGTATAATGTTTAGTAATCTTTTAAGTGTAATTTTTATTTTTCTTAACTTAATTTTTAATAAAGTTATCAACATAAGCTAACATAAATTAAGTATTTTTATTATCGACTAATATATAATATAATTCTTTCAAAATTAACAAATAATTCTTACTAAACTTTTTTTTAATATTTCCTAAAAATATGACAGTAATATAAATTTTCCCTAAATAACATGTGCGAATAAATCGGTAGCACCCAAACCATTTTTCTCAGTGAGAGTAATTGGAAATCATACTTGCATGGAGAAAGAGAATGGGATGTTGTTCATTATGCAACGTTATACATCGATTAGCGCGTTAGTATACACTTTTCTTAATTGATGCGCTAGTTTCTATAAATTACTTCATTACCGATGCAATCGGCGCTTTTGCGAAATACCGCGCTCGGAAAAAAAATAAGGATATCATCGCGGTTTACAGTGATTTCGAAAAAAAAATAACAAAGTGCTCTAAAGCGGGCGAATCGCTGCAACAACATTCGGGACTAACGAAAGAGAATGTCAAAGGCGACGTTTCGTATTAAAAAGTCGTTTCATTAATGATGGCACCGCCGCCGCTCGATACACTTTCACTAATGCGCGCGTACGTGGAAAAATCAGCCGCGGCAATGTCTCTCTCCGAAACGGGATTATAAAGTCGGTGTACGCGAACTTTTGAAAAATTGGTTGCGCAATTGGAGTGCGGCTCAATTTTGTTTTTATTGACCGAGTATACCTTTGATCGCGGGTGGCAACTCGAACCACGAGTTTGCGTCACCGATCGGTTACGTTATGCACAACAGACCGGGCAAAAGTTTCGGTTCCAATCGCTACCGGAGTAGCGAGGTGCACTTGACTCTTGAAAAGGTGCTGGAAAGATAGTAGACAGTTTAGAACGGGAGTCGCCGAGGTCAGACTTAGCTATGAAGAACACGGATATCTTGTTACTTTTTTGTTATAAAAAAATTTATTTTTCATTTCACTGTTACAGTAACTTCAATACTGTTCTAATATTGATGCAAAGTTGTTGTAAAATATTCTTTTCCTGATGTTTCAACATTGTCCTAGTATTGATCCCAAGACTGGTCTAATACACTCTTCCACTATTATTCTAAAAATAAATCCAACATTGTAGCAAAATTCATTCAACACTGACCCAGTGTAACAATCCAATAACTCAATGTGGATGTTCCAGAAATGTTAGTTCCAATATTAGTTCTTTAGTGTACTCTCAATTTTTGTTGCCTCTATAAGCAAGCAATAGTACTTTGTAATTCTTAATACTTGTTTCTAATGAATGGTACACTCACCAAATGTAGCATTTGTGAATTAAACAACCGTCTTCTACAAGTACCCAAAAGTTGATGGTATATACAAACTTCTTATGTACACGTACATAAGTAGAAGCTTCATTCATAGTTTTTGTATTCATAAGTGCAAAATAAAAATTTTGTAGACATGGAGCCGGCAACGAGCGAAGCGGCGGCGCCGGCGGCCCCAACCACCGCCTCACTGGAGCTGAAGACGCGCCGTGCACAATTCCAAACGCAGGCCTCGACGCTCGCGACGCGCCGCAACCAAGCCGTTTGCGTGCGTCGGGCCTTCAAGAAATATGGTCCCAAGGACAATCCCAACGTCATCCTCGACGGCCTCAACATGACCGTCCCCAAAGGCACTATGTAAGTATCTCCACCCTTAATGCTTCCTTGCACTGCCTATCTACCGAGACCATTCTACATCTTGAATATTCTGTTAAAAATTATGACTCTTTTAGAAGAAAATTTTATTTCTATAAAACACTAAATTTACGGTTTTCATTAAGTTTAATTTAAAGTACTTATTTTTAATGCAAATAAAATTATAACTTAATTCTTTTCGAGTGTGAGATCATTCTGAAGATATAAGCAAAATATTTACCCTTGAATTAAATATTAACGCTAATGTATGGAAAAACATTACCAAAGTTATGAGCGAAAATTAAACAAATTTAATTGAATTAAAAAATAAATTACATATAAGCGACTTTGCCTTACCCTAATCTCCTTTACTACTTTTGTTTCGTTTCATTACGTATACATAGTAACCACTCATAAAAAAACACATCCAGTCATAACATCAATTTTCTCGGTGTAGAAGGAAGGTCGCCACGCTAATACCTCATTAGTTTTCATATTTCAATAATGAGATTCAATTCAACTAAAATAGAAAACAAAGTTCATATCTATATTAATTCCTTCAAAATGACTTCATGTCCAAGAGCGAGCGGTTAAAATATCTCCTTGCACACGCGTAAGACCATTGATAACAAATCTACGTAGTTATGCAAAAATTCGAATACTAATAAAATCGCATTATTCGTATGAGATTGCCGTCGACACGCCACATCTGCTCTTCTTACATATTCTTTCCCACAATCGCCCAAGTCCAAGGCGAACCTCACGTTTTCCTTCGATGATTACACCTAAACACCTGCAAGCGCGTGACTCCGGTGCACCAATAAAACGAGCGCGATCCGCAGCCTCGATGTTTACGACGAAAGTCACGTCGAAAATTAACAGCAGGAAGCGGAGCGCCCGGGGCGATCGTTTCGCCGATCGAACGGGTCCAAGGCCGGGATGCGGCTCCACCTGTCGCCTAACAAAAAAAAAGCGTCTATTTTCACTGGCGATTGTCCTTGATCAGCGTCGTCGATTCAATGTTAATGGATCCAGCCTCTGTCCGTCCTGCGCAAGAAGTACTCACGATATGCTAATAATCCTTCAATTTCCTCGACGAGCATCAATCATAAGTCGCGCGGACTGTCAACTTAGCGGCGCCGAGTAAAAAGCTGCTGGTTAGATACGGAGGGAAGAAAAAGTAATGGAAAAATTTCGTTCGTCCTCGACAGATACGGCTTGCTGGGTGCCAGCGGCTGCGGCAAGACGACGCTGTTGTCGTGCATCGTGGGCAGGCGCCGACTCAATTCCGGCGAGATCTGGGTGCTGGGCGGCCGGCCCGGGTCCAAGGGCTCGGGGGTGCCGGGTCCGAGGGTCGGTTACATGCCCCAGGAGATCGCGCTCTACGGCGAGTTCTCCATTCGCGAGACCTTCCTCTTCTTCGGCTGGTGCGCGGGCATGACCACCGACCAGGTCGACGACAAGCTCGAGTTCCTCCTCAAGGTGAGCTTGACTTTTAACACTCCGAAACTTTTTTTTCCATAGTTTTTTGCTTCCTGATGGGTCATAATTCGTGAGCGCAAGGCAATTACAGTCTTAATGAAGTAATAATGATGTCTGAAAATTAATGTCGATAAGTTTTTAATACGGTTAATTGATGTTTATCGTTCGATATTTGATGTGGGTCAGACTACAATAATCTCTTGTAAACAGTTTAAAGAAATCTAAAAAATTTCTTCTAATTATGATAAAGTTTAATTTTAATAAATAACAAACTATTGTAGTTTTTTACCAAGATTGATAGTTTCTGATTCAAATATAATATTGTAAATTTGAATAGTCAGTTTTCTCCTGGTACCAACAATCTTTCATTAAATGCGAAAATAGGATTTTAATAAAATTATGGTTGTCCCAGAAAAAAGTGACTATTTTTTAAACCTTTCAAAATGCTTACAAAGTAGTCATTATTACTAAGGTATACATTATCATTTCATTTTGATAATGTATAACATTTCGGTAATATGGTACGGCCCTTAAAGACATTTTTATGATTAACTTGATGGATTCTATTTTCATATAGTAAAGAAATGTCTGATAGAGTAAGCAACTGTTATAATCTCTAATTAGTCTGAAACATTTCAATCACGTACTTATTTTTTATTAAAATTTTCATAAAATTTTCAAGTAAAAGCAAAAATTTACCTTGCCAAAAAGTATCGAACCAAAAAACTAACCATACGAATATTTTTTCGGCGTGCAGTTCCTGCAGCTGCCATCTGAGAATCGATTCGTGAAGAACCTGTCGGGCGGACAGCAGCGTCGCGTGTCGCTGGCGGCGTCGCTGCTGGCCGACCCGGAGCTGCTGATACTGGACGAGCCGACGGTCGGTGTGGACCCGGTTTTGCGGCAGAGCATCTGGGACCACCTGGTGCACATCACGAAGGACGGGCGCACGACCATCATCATCACGACGCACTACATCGAGGAGACGCGGCAGGCGGGCATCATCGGCCTCATGCGCAGCGGTCGCTTCCTCGCCGAGGAGTCGCCCAGGCGGCTCATGGAGATGCACCGCCTCGACACCCTCGAGGAGGTCTTCCTCAAGCTCAGCAAACGGCAGAACATGGGACTCAGGCGGCGCAGCAGCATACTCAGCAGCGTCACCGGAGTGCCACCCGAACCTGTTAGTATACAAACAGATTTTTCAATATTTGTTAAAGTTACAAGGCGCTTTTTCAAAAAAATTGGCGAGTAAATTAAAGAATTTACAAAGGTAAAAAATACAAACCATTAGTAAAAATTACCGATTTAAAAATTTGCTTATCATTTAATAATTTCTGTAACTCTCGCTTTTCTCGGGCGCTAAGCTCACACTCGTCAAAAGTGTACTATTAATTAATAATTGTAATTATAATTGAAGAAAGTGTAGCCACATAAATACTTCAGAATTGGTGGCTAGATAATCCTAAATTTATAATGATCGTCCCTGTAATTTTGGTTGAGAAACATATTTAGGTTCTTTTATATTAGAAGCATTAAGATTGAAGGAATAATCGTTTAAAATCTAACATTTACGTACTTCTTTATAAACTAATGATGACTTTGAATTTATTATCTGAGTAAAAATTTAGGATTCATGGTTTTAAAGATAACTAAAAAGAAATTAAAAATTGTCAGAAATATGAAATATACGACAGGTGTTAGGATAGAATTTTTTAATAATGTTAGAGGACGCGAATCAAGGTCGGAATTGCGAAAGTATCGACACAAAGCGACAAAGATCCATTATTTCAAAGTGCGACTTCAGAGTCGAATTCGCACTTTCGCAATCGCCAAATTTTTCGGAATACCCACACAAATGACTAAGGCGGAGAAACTGTTTTTAGGATGCAGATGAAGAAATGAGCGGAGAGTTCGGTGACAATGTCAGCATCTCTAGTCGAAGAAGAAGCATAGCTGTGACATCTGACGATGACGTAAGTGGCTAAATGACTGTAATTAATTTGTAGGTGGTACACTGAGTTGAAGTATTAATTCACGGCCTCTAACTTTCACCCGTACAGGCGCTGGATCTTCCTCCGGAAGAAAAAGGATCGAACAGGTTCCAAATGCTGAATATGCAGCACATGAAGGCCTTGATTGGGAAGAATTTCTTATGGATGTGGAGGAATGTCGGGTAAGAATTGTAATATTTCAAAAATAAAAATATAATTAATTCGGCACACCTAGGCGATTAATTAATTTAAAGACATTGTGGTCAAATTCCAGTTTCTCAGAGTTTTTTTAAAATTATGGTTACAGCTCCTAGCTGATTAAAAGAAGGTTATTAATTTAGTCAAAAGTTTAACCGTTTAATGAGATCCACGGGGCAAAACTTGTTACGAAGAAAAAATTTTATATAAACTATAAAAATTCCTAAAATTTCATAAAAAATTATTAGAATATATAAAATTATGCAAGAAAATACGAGCAATCAATTTCGAAAAACCTTCCAATGTTTTTTTAAATTCGATTTATCAACTTTAAATGTTCTACACCTACATTATTAGCCCATTGATAAGTCTAGTGATACCTAATGGTTCATATCACAGTCCGAATTTTTTTAATAGTTTTTAATAACTTCATTGTTTATTCATTTTTTAATGTTACCCGCAGTTTTTATTTGTACTTTCACAATAACCAAACGTTGATTTCATCAAATCGACAACCTTTTGAAAATCATAAAAACTGCTATAAATAACTTAAAAAACAACAAGCTTACAAAATATACAAACTTCGATCTTTCTTTCAACAGAATAATGCTGTTCATAATCGGTCTACCGGTGGTTCAAATAATTCTGTTCTGCCTGTCGATCGGTAAGGACCCCACAGGTCTGAAGCTGGCGATTGTGAATCACGAGCTGAACTCGAGCTCGGAGATGTGCGTGCCGGGCAGCGGCTGCGACCTGACGATGCTCAGCTGCAGGTTCCTGGACCACCTGAAACGCCGGAGCGTAGTCTACCTGCCGTACGACCACGAAGATAACGCGACGGAAGCCGTGACTAAAGGCTGGGCGTGGGGCGCAATCACCTTTCCTAAAAATTACTCGGCTTTTCTCATGGAGAGGATAGACGCCGGCAAGGACGCTGCGAACGAAACCCTCGAGAATGCCGACATAAGCGTACAGCTCGACATGTCCAGTTAGTATTAATTTATCTTTTTTTGACATTTGATGTGCGATAATAAATGCGGTAAGTTTCAATTATGTGCTCGACAAGTTTTGTAAAAACAATTTTGAGTTTTTATGCTCACAGATAGCAGCGGAGATTTTATAAACAAAATTAAACAGCGATGTCATTCAAACTGTGCATTAATCTTTTCTTAAGAAGCTTGAATTATGCAAGTACATTTTTATTCCGGACTTGTGAAACCAGTATTAAGTAAAACAGTATTTTATGTCATTGAAATGTTAACAAAATCTAAAAGCGATTCTTTTGAGATTTGAAAATATTTTCATGTATCTCCTATTAGTTTTTTATTAAATTTTTTATAATGCTAATTGAGCTGGGCATTAAAAAATCAGTGATTTAGCTTCTTATTTTTGACGTGGAATAAAATGCGAAAGACTAATGAAATCAGAAATATCTTCAAATTTCTTTTTAATGGTTAATTTTATTCATACACATATTTTTAGATCAACAAATTGGGCAGCTGCTACAGCGAGACCTTTACTACTCGTTCCAAGAATTCTCTAAGGAGCTCACAGTAGCGTGCAACTACAGTGAGAAACTAACTTCTATTCCTGTATCAGTAAGTCAAAAATTAATTCTACTCATTTTTTCTGATTAGTTAAACGCAACAGTAACATAAATTAATTTTTGCAGTTCCTTGAACCTATATACGGTCCGATGGAGCCGAACTTTACGGACTTTGCGGCTCCTGGAGTCATTTTAACGTACGGCACTTACAATTATCAAAAACAATATTTTTGCGTAAAAATATTCAGCCTAATCTCATTGAATCTTTTAATTTTAGAATCCTTTTCTTCCTGTCAGTCGCTCTGACGTCTGGAGCTATGTTGTTGGAAAGGAACGAAGGATTGCTGGAAAGAAGTTTAGTCGTCGGTGAGTGATAATTTTATGCAAATTCAAAGAAAGTCTCGAACACGTTGGTAAAGGAGAGGGCACTAAATCACTCAAACAAAAATGCAGGTGTTACCGGTCCGGAGGTGTTGTTCGGCCAAGTAGTGACGCAATTCACAGTGATGATTGGCCAGACTGTGATGGTACTCATCGTAGCGTTCGCCGTCTTCCAAGTAACATGCAAAGGTGACCTTGTCTGGGTCACCATACTTACAATCCTCACTGGCTTCTGCGGCATGTGTTTCGGTGAGTGCAGTCAAATCTTAGCGTACGTTACGCACACACAAAGCTTTGTCTTCTACATAATAGTTATGAGATGTTACTGATAACTATCGGTTTCAAATTTAAGTATACGAATATAAACTGAATTAAAACATTTAAATCAACTTCAATTAAAGAGATATTGAGACTGAAAGCTAAATAACACCGTACAAGATTTTAACGAACATTATGTGCTAACTGTCGTTAGTAATAACTTTAATCTATTTGTAAATAAGGAAATTTTTCATCATTTAACATAATAATTTACGGCCACAAATGATTAGAAAAAACTGGGTACTGATTAGGAGCTACGTTCCGCACAGTAAATCCTCTAACTTACAAACAAAAAATTGTTAAAGTAATTTTTTTAAATTAAAAAAAATCCATCCTTTAAAACAAGACTCGAATGTTTGTGGATAGTTTATGTATAGCAATGTAGTCTCAACTGAACAGCATCTAAACAATTTGCTGGTAACTAATTATATTGATTACGACGTTTCGACACTATCATTCTTCGGCACTACAAAAACAGACACAAATCTTTGTTTGTTACTGACCTTTCCTTGTATAGTAAAAAGGCAAATAGTACAGAAGACTAATAAAAGGATCATACGATCATATTGCAGGCTTCGTTGTGGCGTGTTCGTGCGAGAACGAGCGCAGCGCGACGTACATGGCGATGGGCTCCTTCCTGCCGATCGTCATGCTGTGCGGTATCATCTGGCCGATCGAGGGCATGCACCCGGTCCTCAGGTACATCAGCTTCCTGCTGCCGCTGACGAAGAGCACGGAGTCGTTCCGCGCGATGCTCGCCCGGGGCTGGGACATGACCGAGCCGACAGTCTACGAGGGCTTCATCGCCACCTTCGTCTGGATCATCGTCTTCCTCACCATCGCCATACTCCTCCTAAAGTTCAAGAAAGGCTGAAGCTCCCTCCCCTCGACGAAACTCTACTGTGCTTCGCTCGTCACTGACGAACCTCGCGAAAGTAACTTTTCTCAAGCCCCGCATCGTTTACACTTTTGTTTTTTTTATCGAGTTGACCTCCGCATTTTTTTCTATTTTACACGATAAAAGGGCTTCAATCATTGCAATGGTGTATCTTAATGCTCTCGTAGACTGACACTGTGGGAAAATTACAATAGTTATTTTTTTAATTTATTAGAAAACTAAATAATTTTTTAATAATATTTAGTAAAATTTCTCAGTTTGAAGTAAATTTTACAAGAAACTGCATTTTCTCCGCTGATGGCAGTTTGTATGATTATTAAAATAGACTACTGCAAGTTTTAGTACGACTGGTCTCACCGTAAAACGGATTGAGAGACAGCGCGCGAGTCGAAAACTGATTCGTTGATCAAAAATTAGTTGTTTTTTTTTCTATATATGTAGGTAAGCGCTATTTTTTAGACTCAAAGGGACGATTATTATTTTCGGCCTGTTTTTACACGTGCAGTGCACGAATTATGCGATACGATTTTAAATGCAACAACGTAATAATAATTTTGATGAATTTTGATGAGAGGACCAAATTATTATAATTTTGATCTATTGGTTGTTATAGAACTAGTAAAAGGTTACGGTTTAGTGTTAGGTTTCCCTTCCAACTTTACTTGTCTTGCCATTTGTTTGTTTATTTTTTTTTAAATCTTGAAGAAATTTATTGTTGAAACTCTATTGTGTATTTTATAAGGATACCATTTTTATTAACTTTTGACAATCTGTTAAAATTGCAGAAAGTAATCAGTTTTGGATCAACGTAGGCTATTTAAAAGAAAATGGTATAAGAATCACTTTCAAAAATCCTTAGTGTAGATCCTTGAAAATTAAAAAAATGGAAATATTACACAGCATTCCATGACATGATTACGTGAAAACAATTGTTAAAAATTTACTTTATTCACTACAAAAAGAAAGAAATTTATGCGTATAAGTGATGTAATTGTGTATAAAATAATTTATTTTAAAGTGGTGCTGTATTTTACGTAAATGATTAAATAATTGAGCATGCCGTTTTTCTTGCTGACCGCAGTGTACGTTATATTTATTCAGGTACAATTTTTTTTTATTTAATCAATACATATCACCGCTGCTAGGATAAGCAAAGATACTATGTTAGAAGTTAATTTTGTACAGCATAGTTTTAAGCGCAACGAAAGAGCTAAAAAAAAACAGGGTGAATTTGATACGCTGTATTTCATCGCGAAAGTCCTACCGTTATGTTGAATGTTAAATAAATCTTTGCATTAAGCTCTGGGGCTTTCTAACAATAAGTGTTCCTGTGAACTGTGTAAATATAAGAATGAGTGAAATAATTTTCATGCACAAAAAGTAAGTACACCTATTCGAAGTGGAAATGTCCTTCGGTAAGGTGATTTTTCACTTTGAATGCGTGCATACGATACTTTTGTCACTTATTCGCGTTTAGAAAGATTATATTGATTAAAATATGTAAAGCTTTCATAAAAAAAGGTATTCGATATTTTTGTTGTATTCCTATGTAAGTATGGTCTATAGTGTTTGTAAGCAAAGTAGCGTAGACCAGTATTTGTCTTGTTAAATATCACTTTGTACAGCTTTATATTGATTATGGAGACTATATAAATTACTTTTAATAAAGCGACATTTTAAAATAACAACAATGGTCTAGTGATTTAAAAAAGATTTACTAAAATTATTTTAACTATTATCTAAATTTGAATAAGTGAAATTCATCCATATGCACTTATTTAATGTGCATATGGATGCATTTTACTTATTCAAATTTAGAGCGTAAGTTTTGTAAGTTCAAAAGTTAATTTTATCTTTGCATATAATTATTTAAATCTTTGTATATAAAAAGATTATATACATTTATAGGTAAAGGTGAGTTAAGTAAGTATTTTATCCCAAAGCACTCTTAATGAGCCAAAATAATTTTAAATATTTCTTATTTCTGTATATGTTGTAATGTTGAAATATATTATGCTTCATATCAAGAATTTATTTTTATACTTGTTTATTTATTCATTTATTTACGTATTTATTTATTCAATCCAATTTGTGTGATAATAACAAATGTAATATATTGCGAGCAAATAATTATTTTTTCATGCAAGTAAAAGTAAAATAAATTATTAATAATATTTTTTTATCTCAAACTCAGGTCACGAACTCGTAAAATTTTAAAAAGCTGAATAATGTTAATACCGTGCAAAACATATTTAGACGCACGCAGTTCTAATTTATGCAGTAGAGAAAACGGTTTATAGAAACAATGTGGTTTAAAATCTGTCTATTTTTAATATTGTTTGGTGCTATCGCAGGGCAATGGAATCCTGAACTTAATAAAACAAACAAATGGGACAGTACGTATAAAAAAATTGGGTAAGGATTGTAACCAAATGATTAAAAATTTTGAAATTTTTACAGTCGAGTGCAAAACGAATGAAGAATGCCACGAATGTCTACATCCTTACATAAGGCGATGCTACCCTCCGGGATATTGCGGCTGCAATTGAAAAATTAATGTCAAATGACATGCAAAGTTTGTAGTGGAAATTTAAATAAAAGTTAACTTAAAATTCTGTTGATATAATTCTTTTAAATTTACATTTCAAAATAAGCTGCATTTTCTTTTAAATCAACCTTTTTTGTTTAAAATACGCAATGCTATAATAAATTGCAAAATAAAATGGGTGGTAAAGGCGTATCTGTATCTTTATTATAAAAATATGACTAGAATGCCGTACACTTGCAACACGGGTAAACATAACAAAAAATTACATCTTTTTTTTACGTGCATACAGTAACGTGAAATGTATGCTTCTTTTTTTGAAGCAAACTTATAATTATAAATAAATACTTATTTTGATAAAGGGTAATAAAAAATCCTCTTGCGAAATGAGA
The DNA here is from genome assembly GCA_900480045.1 of Eurytoma adleriae. Classification (NCBI taxonomy): domain Eukaryota; kingdom Metazoa; phylum Arthropoda; class Insecta; order Hymenoptera; family Eurytomidae; genus Eurytoma; species Eurytoma adleriae. The sequence continues at coordinate 103,061 of UXGC01000271.1, read as the reverse complement.
CCACCTGACAACTGAGAACAGCCGAAGGGTAATAAATATCAAGAATTTCCTCTATTCTCAGAAAAGTTAGGCAAGTTGCCCTTATCATTTCGCATTGACTTTCAATCGCCTTGACATGGTTACATGCCAAAATCGCGGTTGTGCACACTGCGATCTTCAGAATTGAATTTTAAAGAAGATTATTTTTGTTGGAAGTTGTTTATGCATGCAAATCAGTTGCAGAAAATATTTTATTAAACAAATTCCCCGCAACGTTTTCACCTACAAAAACTTCAACAGAAATTAAAAATTTCTGCAGAAAATTCTATTTTCTCGCGGGCTTAAATAAAAATTCTGGATAACTCGTTCGCAGGCTAAACGAGATTATAACAAAAAGAAAACAAGGAACTCAATGGTTTCTCATCAGCATCAATAAGGAAAGTTGAGCTAGATAAAAAAACTACTAAATTCCACGCTATAAATTTTTTGTTGCACTTAATTCGCAACTTATTCCCTCAAAACACGGAAAAAGCCGAACTATCCCAAGTGTCACACCGAATCTCAGAAACCGCAGATCCAGGCTGAGCAAACGACCGCACAATGGGAGATAAAAATCGCAGTCTGCGCAAATATAATCAGAATGCGTCACGCGAAGGGACAATCCGACGAGAGAAATTCCGCGGAGGAGCCATGGCAGTGGTACAATAAATTAGTCACCGCGGCGACCCGGAAAATATGACAATGACACACTGGCGAATTTTTGTGCAGGGCTCGTCGGAAATCCCGGTGCTAAGGGGGGCCCGTATTATGCGCGCGAAGCAACTTTCGCGGTGCAGGTATATACTTAGTGCCGGCCTCGCTTAAATATCACGGCTGGGCGCGAACAGTCCACGTTCACTTTCGACGGGACTCCCGGCGGCGACGGTGTGCGCTATCGCTCGAATTTTCCCCGCAGTCTGCTGAAACGCGAGTACAGGACGCGCGATGCACGTCGCGAAAGTCTGCCTGCTGGTGGTGCTGCTCGCCGCGCTCGCCGCGGCGCAGTTGAACGAGCTCTTCCCCCACAAGCCGAACAAGTGGACGAGTGAGTGCATCTTTTGTTGTCATGCAATGGGCGATGGAAATAATTTATCGATGGGAATATGCGCAATTGCATGATTGTATGGAAATCGACTCGGTTTACTATTATCCAAAGTTGAATTAGTGAAAAACTAAAACATTTGTGAAACATGCCAAAAATTGGTGAAATGTGCTCAACTAAATGATAAGTAGAGTGTATTTATTTATTTATTTTTCACGAATTCAACTTTAAAGAGTAGTTTTAACGGTCTACTTTTGCGAGAGTTCAGTACTTTGTTCAAGTTTGCACTGCTACAAAATTTGAGCCCATTCCATCAAAAGTGACTATTCTTTTTAAAGACAGTTGAAATGATTTTGCATCCATTTTATGACTAAAAGCATGTCATTTTGCTAATCGTCAAAAAAGATTTCTAAAATTTTCGAACATATTGAACTTTGCTCAAACGTTTTATAAATTTTGTTTTCCTTTATAATATTTAAACAAACGCAAGCAAATTTTATTTTAACGAATTACAAAGTATTGATTTTAGCATTATCTGTTGAATTTGAAAATTTTTAAAGGGTGGCTTTTGATTCTTTTTTGTTTAAAGAATTGATTATACTGTAACTCTACATACGAGAATTTACTAGAAAGTTTCGATAGTATAAAATTAGGTTAAACAATTACTTTTGAAAAAAATAGCAATATTTTTTTTGATCGGTGAATGGACGAGTAAGAGATAATAACTTTTAAAAATAAAAATAATCGCATTTGGATGGAATGGAGATTTATATCTAACTGTAAGTTGAAGATGCCACTGACGCACCCCTATATGGGAAAATGTTAACAATGGTGCTTGTTCGATTGCAAGGTCCTGATTGTAATTACGATAAGAAAAGTCATTATTACAAATGCAAAACTAAATTAGAAATCCGTACAGAATACTAGAATGTTAGAAAATCATTATTTAAATTATTAGTCGGATAATTTTGAATTTAAAAAATTAAAAACTAGTTTTAATACATAATTAATTTATGATTATTATTTGCAGAGGAATGCGTAACCATTGATGACTGCAAACCATGCCAACACGATTTATTAAAAATATGTGTCGGCGGTTACTGCGGATGTAAATATAAGTACTCATTTGGCGGCTAAAAGTGATAAGCAAATCATCATTCATACTATATTTATACCATAAGAAGTATTAATAAATATCGTTATTGTTGTAAAATTGTTGCAATAAAATTTAAAAAAAAAAAAATAAATAAATAAATAATCAGTTTTGTATTTTGCAAAGTACCATTATCCTTGAGTCTCTTTTAGATTAAAGATCTTCATATTATATTAACCATGTTAAATTGATAATGCCTACTGCATTGTTTGTAATGTCAATAAAAAGTCAAACTAAAACTTTTGTCTTTTTTGTAGATGAGAGTGAGTCAGCTTGAAACGCTTTTTTAACGAATCTATTGTTATACACTTTAACATTTCATTTATCCAAATAAACCCTCATATAAGAAGTGGTTACTATCACAGTGAATAAAATCGCTCTTGACAGCATTCTTAAATAAGGAAAATGTACAGTAGTAAGGCATAAAAATCTGAAAAATGTTTAAAATGATGAGAAAGTAGTAATTTTCAAGATTTTGAAATTTTAACGAAATTTGAAAAAGTCAAGACCTGTGAGAAAAATGGAGCAACTTAATGGATGTGGATAAATCATTTGCATACATTACCATTTAAATGATAAAACATTTTTATAAGCACAAAATTTTGGTGGGTATTTATTACAATTATTATTATCTAAATATAAAAATTTGTTAGTCTACTATAGCTACTTCTTCTGGTACTATTTTTGCTACTTTTCGAAATTCTTTCACCAAAGTTTTTGGACACTGCATCTCTGTCCAACTGACTGGAACCATAGCAACTCCTACAATAATAAATAATTAGAAATTTTATAAAAGATAGTGAACTCTTATTTTAAATGATATTTACCTTCTTCACTATGAGCTATGACAACTCCAAGTTCATTTTCCGCAGTACTAAGTTGATATATGTGTGCCTCAGTCATTGGCAACTAAATAAAGTTCAGGAAATTGCAGATAATATTAAGCTGTAATAAACTGATTCTAAAGGATAATAAACAATATAGTATGCAAAGGATACAACTCTAGCAAGTATTATATCGCCTGGTCGAAAAGCTTTGTACATTTCAATCCTGTCTTTCTCCGTTGCTCTGACATCTTCTTTTCTAAGAATACCTCTATATGGTCGACTTAGAACTATATCACCTATGCATTTGATTATACATTTGCAAAACCTCTGTTTAACAATTGTCACCATAGCCGTGACTATATCACCTGGAGCAGGGACGATAGATTGATCCGTCAATCCATGAACTTCAATTGTACAAGTCTGAAAACAAATTTTCAAATTTAAAAACTATTTATCATTGTTACACTATCTCACAAATATAAAAAAGTTGCAGTGTTACATTTTCTTTTTTGATTACTTTCACTACCCCAGCAAATTTAGAATAAATATATCCCAGCTGTTCGTAAGTTCCTTGACCAGCGATATTAATTTTATCAGCAGCACATAGCCTTTGCCCTAAAAATATATAAAAGAGTATTAAATGATAAACTTTATTACATGTAAATAATTAAAAAATAAATTTTGAGGTTAGATTTCTAATATTGACGTTCATTTGATTGACAAGTGACAATATTACCTGGTATACAAATAATAGGATCTTTATTCTCCATTTCAATATTTAATGACTAAGTAAGAAAACTGTAATTGTTATATTGAAAATAAATTATGAATAATGCATTGCACCTTAGCAAGTTGTAAACATACACCGATACACGTGAGATTTGCGCCAGTGCAGGTCAGTACTGCCAATTGTGTTTCTATGTTGCTCATGTTGCTCATCCTGAATTCTTCCATTCGCGCGAAATTCAAATATTTCTGCTACTATTGTATCTTTGTTATAAGTTTTAAGTGTATTATCTTCAAAATTTTAGTTCATTTAATTTTAATTTTTTACCATCTCAATCAGAAATATGTTTAATTTAATGTTTTTTACTTACCATCCCATGTATATACGCTTTCTCTTTCCGAGCTTCAGTTGGCAATACAGAGACCACACGCTTTTTATATATGTAGGTTCAACCTTTTATAATTATTATAGTTGTTCCAAGATTCTCCTCTTAAACATTACTTAATCTCTTTTTAAAAATTCAAATATTAATTTTTAATATTTTGTAATATCTTATAATGACTGTTGTATATTTGCAAGCTTTTTCAATCATTGTGATTAACATACAGATTGTTCAACAATTTGAAGGGTATACAGGATCAGGCATTAAATGATTTTTGACAAATTAAAAGGCTTAATCACTAGAGGTTGTTATAAATTTCAATAAATAAAATTCATCCATGTGCACTTTCTTAATGTGTAGTTGTTCACTTATTCGAATAAGTGAACGACTTGCACATTAATAAATACATGCAGATGAATTTCACTTTTTCAAATTTGGGTACATAATTTCAAAAATTCCTTGAATCGTAATTTATAATTCATAATAAAAATGTCGTTTTCTTCCGAAAAAACAAACGTTATTTACTAGCGGATTCCGTAAATAATTAATAAGCCACAATCTACGCGCCTCTTGAATTCTTTCGGAAAAGCCACCGACGAAAAAATAATCAGCGGTATCAGGAGCAGCATCAATCTAGTGTGTGTACATCAATTTTCGTAGAATTTTTCGATCGTCGTTTTTGACGCATTATAAGAAGGCGACATATCGTTTCATCGTGAGTAGTAAATATTTTAGCATAATCACGACGCCTAAACGTCCAGTACGCGTTCACCAAAGTAAGTAGCAGTGTTTTTTACATCCACGAAACTTGCGATTTCAACGGGCTATCGCGGATAGTAAAGTGTTGTTCTTTGCGTCGAGTCGTTTACATTTTTTTCAATGAAAATATTACTGTACATTCAGGTATTATTCGTTTCATCATTTGCAACGGCTTTGAACATGAGTGTTCCACAGGGAATTGATCAATATTTTAACTTGATATCAGACGTACAAAATTACTACAAAACTGGAAGTGTTTACGTCGTACAGGGTGATGCTGAAGAAAGTAAGAATGAAGTCGAAGATACAATTCTGCCGCCTTAATTTAAAACACCGTAGTTGTAGTAATTATTTTTTTATTAACGTGATTTTTTAATGTTTTAACATTTTGTAGATACGGTGTTTTTAATCGTATCGGCAGTATTATTGCCTGTAAAATATCGAATTGTGAAAGTTAAATTGTATTTTCGAAATGTCAGCAGATTTTACTTCAGTCGCAATGCTGCTAAATCTTCTGAAGCAATTTTCATCGAAGAGAATATTCTCGCAACTTCTGTACCTGTCCAATTTCAGTGAAAATTCCAGCAGTCTGCAATTTCGAAAAAACACTGTCTGGGATTTGATAGTTTTTATTTTACGCAGCGAAGGCGATCTGAAGAATTTGGAAGATTTAACGAGATTACATCCATTAACCAACCACCTGTGGATGATACTTTTCTGGGCGAATCCGGCGAGTACACTGATGAGAGCCTGCACAGAACCGAGCAATCGATTCAACTTGAGCTACGACGTTCGAGTGTTGGTTAAGTGCCACGGTGATCCAATAATTCGCGAATGGTACGCGCTTGATATAACGAACAGTAATTTGACCGCCGTCGATCTGTTTGAGTGGACTTCGGAGCGCGGTTTAGTAAAGTATTGCCCGAAGAACTACTTACAGAGAAGGTACAACTTTAGAAGAAAAGAATTGAAAGTATCCACTGTCAAGGTATGATTTTATGAATTTGATTGAAGTAGATAATAAAAGATTCTGCAGAAATACACAGGTATAACTTCAGTCCTGTAGAAATTTCTACAAGGTACTTGAGTATTCGTCAGTATTCTTCAATTTGTATTTTTTTCAAAAAGAAAAAAAAACGCAAACACTTTCTGCAGAATCTTTGTAAACTTTTCCAAGTAGATTAATTAATTGAGGTAAATTTCTTAATTAACCAAATAATGTAAAAAGGAACTTGAGGACGTGGTGGACACGAATAAAAACGATACAGTAGAGAAGGTAGACGTTATCCAAAAAATTATGACAGAGGTAATCGAGCACATGAATTTTTCGATAAAATTCATGCCATCGATGCGAACGTACGGTGCGTACGATCAAATCGAACGCAAATGGAGCGGCATGCTTGGGAATCTGTCCGACGGCGACATAGACATTCCCTTTACCGAGATCACGATGACCGAGCAGAGATACAAGGATTTCGATTTTACCTGGCCTCTCTTCAGGACTCCCAGTGTTCTGTACATAAAAAGAACTGACCAGCCACTGGTAAAGTGGGATGCTTACTATAGGGTAAATATCGAAAGATATATTATTAAGATAGATAGATTTTGCAATGATCCAAAAGCTTTTTTTTAATAATTATCTTGTGTAATATGTTTTTATCAAGGCTTTTGAAGACCGAATATGGATATCAATTTTGTTACTTATGGGAATATCTTCTTTGATAATAACTGTAATTAAGGTCAAAATGAGAAACTCCGAGGAAGGCGGATTTATTGAGAATTGTTTGTACACTTGGGGCATTTATTGTCAACAAGGATTATCCGGTATGAAATAAAATTATAATTATTATAGAAGGCCTACAGATCGATTTATTGTACCAGTTTAGTGCACGCAAAATGTCGTTCGCACTTTAAGCAGAATATATTTTAAATAAATATAGGCACGAATTAATACAATATGAAACTAGGGTACAAAATAGGTAATTCTAGGTAGAATTAAGTTTTTCTTGTCGAAACTCTCACCCTCGAAAACTTGTACGGGACGTGCGCGAATCACTTATTTTAAGCCACAGTTAGATTGTAATTGATAACACTTTCTTAATGACATTAATTATTAGTATACATTATGTTAATTGCAGAATTTCCATCATCATCACCTTTACGAATCGGATATGTATCGCTTTTTTTCTCGACCATTATCGTACTTGCTGTCTACTCCGGTACCATCGTCAGCAATTTGACCACTTTGACGGCAACACTACCGTTTACGTCATTTACTGAATTTGTGAATCTTAATACGTATAAACTCACAGTAATGAAGGACAGCTTCGACGAAGATTTTTTTGTGGTATAGGAAATTCGTTCTTCTTTATTCTTTAAATTTATGTTATAATCTAATATATGAAATAAAAAAGATAATTTATGTCAATATATTAGTACGCAACAGATGAGGTCATAATGAAAATGAAGAGAATGATGGTACCTCGCGAAGAATTGCCATCCAATAACGTCGAAGGATTCTTACAGGTGAGTGTTTTGTTAAAAAAAATTATTCTGCTCTCAGTTTCATTGATAATTGCAATCGAATAATTGCTTAGATATGCAAGAAGAAGGTAGCATTTTATACAAACGAGGCTATGCAGCTTAAAGTGACTCATAAAATCCCCTGCCAATTTAGCGGTGTCTTAACTGGCAGAAAACGATTTATGGCTATTCCACTGATAAAAAACAGCCCCCTCACGAGATTTATCAATTATCAGTAAGTAAAGCTCAAAACCTGTAAAATAATAATATGCTCTCGTGTTTCATTGTGAACTGTCGTTCTATAATCATCATAGTCATTCTGACTTTGAAATAACCCTCTCCCTATATTTTCAGAATACGCAGGTTCGAGGAATTCGGGCTATTGAGTCGCATAAAAAAACAGTACCTCCGTAGCAATGAATATATACTGCCCAAGTATTACCCTGTCGGACTCAAAGAAATTACACCTCTGCTTACAATATTGGCTCTGGGCCTAGTCATCAGTTTAATGGTGCTATCTATCGAGCTTATCGATTGTAGCTTCAGACGCACTTTTCAAAAGTCTGATGACAATGTTGATATAGAAGATAATTAGGGATGCGGCATTAAATCCGAGTGACATTGTAAATAATTGAATTTAATATTTAAATTACTATTAATTTTACAAGCAGAGCTACTTAGCAAAGGGAAATAAAAAAAAAACTTGTGAAAAGCATTGATTCGAGGATTGTAGTAATGTAGACTAAGGTAAATAAGTCCAAAGATAAGAACATTCGAAATGTACATTTGTCTTCTTTATTTCCATCAAGTACTTGCAAACAGTGTAGCTGGAACATCAAATAAACAAGTGTAATAAGTATGCAGGGGTAGTTTTATCGTCCGCTATCAGAAAGGAACGTTAAATTATTAAGGACATCCTGAATCACTTCAATGCAGACCGTCAGATTGCTCGATAAACGACCCGCTTAAGATCGTCGCCGATAAAGCCACTTGCGTGCTTCGATGGGTGCCAACCAATGTCAATTGAATTTCAAAGTGTTCCATGCAGACAGTATTTTTCTCCTTTTCGTCGTAGGTGTTTCGCTTTAATCAATTAGAACGATAATGATACTTTTTAAATTACTAATTGTATCGTGCAGTTTTATTCCGTCGTCGCTAGGACTAGGTGATGACGCTTTACGCGTAACCGATCCTTACGCCAATCTTATTGCCGGCTTGAAGGAATACTACAATGCCAGCAGCATCTTCATCATAGCTGAACGTTTTGAAGAGAGTAAGATATTCAAATAATTTTCGACAAAGCCAAAATATAAGGGTCTAGTGCTCAACATTTTTGACGCAGGTAACAAAGTTATTTTTCTCTGAAACTTGGCATTTCGTTATTTGACGATAAATCTGCTCCTACAAACCTTAAAAAAGTACACCAAAAAAGTAAACAAAGGTAGAGAATTAGACTGATAATTTGAGGGGCTGTAGGTTAAAAAATCTCTAATGTTTCAAAAGTGGATAATTAATATGGATAATTAAATACGAGTTTCATAAACTGTATAAAATCGAAGATAATATTATACTCATTACAATGTGTGCTTATTTAATTATTCATAACTTTTGAAGCATTAGACATTTTTTAACATACAGTCCGGAAATACAAAGTTTTAGAGAAAAATAACTATTTACCTCCTGCGTCGAAAATTTTGAGCATTAGACCTTAATATTTATGAACAAAATCATAATTCAAACTTTAAATTATTTATAAACATTTACTAAATACAATAATACAATGCGCTTTCAGACATGTACGTGACAACGATCTTGTTCCACAACCTCAAGAGACTATCCAAGATGATGATATCGTCGCAGGTGCTGCGCTACTCCGAGCTGACGAGTTGTTACAACAGCACTTTCTCCAAGTTCCCCTGACAGCTGTTCGTACTGCCGCTCGAGTCCGACGAAAACGTCGCCAGGTTCGCGAGCTTCACGCGTGACCACAACCTTTCCTTCCACGTGTGGTTCGTCGTCTTCTCTGGGCGGGACGAGGGGACGATGCGCGACTTCTGCGAGAGGCCCGACACAAATCGGTTCCATCTCAAATTCGACACGCGGATGATCGTCAAGTGCTTCGGGGACCGCAGGATCCGCGAATGGTACTCTGTGAACGATACCTGCCAGAACGTCCTGGTGAACGATTTGATGGAGTGGTCTCCGGAAAATGGATTGAGCATCTCCACCCCGGATAGTCTTTATCAGAGGCGGCCCAATGTTCATCGTACTGTTTTGCGAGTATCTTCTGTCGCGGTATGAGAAATTCTTATTGTTTTCTTTTAACAATGTCTTAAAATTATCGCGCTAATCTGCGTTGTTTAGGAGCATCAAGAATCACGGAGTGTTAATAAGGATGGTCACGAAAATATCGGAATGTTTATGAGCATAATGATCGAATTAGCGGTGCAGATGAATTTTGACATTGATTTTGTAAAGCCGGATCCTTACTACGGCTCTTGGAATGCAAACGAAAGCAAGTGGTCAGGATTGCTGGGAAAACTTCAGGCTGGAGAAATTGACGTGGCTGTATCAGAAGTCACGATGACAAAAGAACGATTGGATGCCTTCGACTTCGCTTGTCCGCTCATTTTATCCAGAGCTGAGTTGTACATAAAAGAACCTGGAAGTTCAGTTGTTCAATGGAATGCATACTTAAAGGTAATTGTCTTAAAGTCAAGAATTACTGTATTCTTAAGACTACTTTAAATACTGTAAATTAAAAATTGTGAGTCATTTTTGTTAAATTTAGGGGTGAAAAGTTTCGAAAATTTATGAGGTTGTAATCAATAAAAATTGGACTCTAGTGATCCAACAAACCATGATTTATTAATGAGCATTAAAAAACTAAATGCTTTAACTAAATACACCAATACCATTCTTTTATGTCTTAACAGGCCTTCAATCTCAAAATTTGGATATCTATTTTGTTTCTAATAATTGTATCTGCAATTCTACTGACCTACATGAAAAATCAAATAAACAGCATAAACCATTTGAAAAACTTCTTGGTAGAGAATCACTTGTACGTCTGGGGCATATATTGTCAACAAGGATTAGCAGGTGAGCGATTATTTTAAGAAATAAAATAAAGTACTTTTATAAAACGCAGTAAAACGCATTACGTATTTTTTTAGAATTTCCAAGTTCTTCTTCATTAAGGATAGCGTATGTCTCGATATTTTTTTCCGCGGTGGTTCTTTCGGCTATTTATTCAGCTTGCATAATTAGTTATTTGACAAATGTATCTCCTATACTGCCGTTCAATTCTTTACCGAAGTTCGTAGCAGACGGTAGCTACAAGCTCATTGTTATTCGACATAGCTCTGAATACGAAATGTTTGTGGTATGTACTTTCAATTATTATAGAGTTACATCCAAAAATTTAATTGGTACTTTCCGTTACAATTCCTAACCATAAGAATTCAGAGGATAACATACTGGGAAAAATGAATAAACTCATGAAGAAAGAAGAAGAGCTGCCAATGGACGAAGTTCAAGCATTTCACCAGGTATTTAAGTAAAACCTTATTATTAGATAGATTTGAGAATGAAATTTAATCCTTTGCTATTATATCAATATAAAAGGTCTGCAATGAGAAGGTAGCATTTTATTCGAACGACGCGATGAAACGCAAGGTCGATGAGCATATACCCTGCAAAGTAGTTGGTATCGTTACAGGAAGAGTTGACAACTTAGCGCTGTCTTTAACCAAAGACAACCCATTTACGGAATTCATTAATTATAAGTATATGTCGAATTCATCTTTCATTAAGTACTATGTTTTTATACCGATTAAAAAAATAACATTGTTTATTTCTAGTATTTTGAGGTTCCAAGATAATGGCATTATGCAACGCATGAAGAGAATCTACTTCGGAAAAGCAAGGGAGCCTACAAAGGAATACGACGCAGTTGGACTTTGGGGTGTTACACCACTGATAACGATTCTGATATTCGGAATTATCTTCAGCTTATTATTTTTGTGCATAGAAAAACTTCACTACAGCGTAACAAAATTCAAGGTTTATAATTTGAGCAGTGGAATGATCTTATGTGAAGATTCGGAAATACAAGTTTGGAAGCGAAATCGGCACTGTTTTTAAACTGCGTGCATAAATAGTTGAAATTCGTAAATTTTCGGATTCTACGTTGATTTATATTCAATTTATTCATTGATTTTTATAGATAATACAGGATTATAAAATAATATGAAAGATAATGTTAAAATTAATTGAATTTTTGTTATAAATTAATTCATCTTTTGATTATTTAACTGAACCTCCATCCCTTAAAACTCCGAGCAAACACAAATCACCATAAAAACGTAAATGAACAAAAATTTCACCACTTAAGTTCAAACTTTTCGCCAGGTCAAAAAACTTTAAATTAATCTATCGTTACCTAATGTAACCAATAAAAATTGTTACTATAAGTATTTCCGGATAAGCATTATTCCATAGTTCTAATTTAGACACAGTCTAATTTTGTTCCGCATTTGAATAATCTAAACATTTAAAAAAATTGAGGGAACACTTAGGTCTAGAACGCATTTTGCTAAAGTATTGATATAACGATATAATCGGTTGTAGTAACTAACTTTTGGATAGGAACTAATTATTTTGATCCTTAGTAATTATTTGTTCGATAACTCATAAATAATAAATTGGTAATCAGAAGCAATTCCGTAACTTTTACCAATTCTTGTTGCTGAGGTCAATTACTCACGCTTACTTGCGCAGCCCTATTAAGCACTTTGAATATTTACGGTAATCAACACTTGTTCGAGTTAAATAAATAATTGTGCAGTAACCTTGATAGAGATATTTTTCTTCATATACTTATTTTCCGAGGTTCAATTAGAAGAAGTTAATTTATATTCCTGTCTATTTTTGGTAAAACTTTCATTGATGATTTCATCTCTAACGTCATTGGTTAGTCATGCTGGATCGTATTTCGTTAATCATATTAGTGATAGCAGACTGAAATATCATTAGTTAGTTAAATTAGAAATTATTGATTAAATAAAAATAACCGCCACTGTTAAAAAGCTTCAATTACGAATAAGCAAACAAACATCAGCAAATTAATCTAAATATTTGAAATCCATGGGATTACGATTGACTGATCACCCGAAGAACAAGGGATGGAAAAAAACTCATACGTGACCCGAGATAAACGAGTTGCTGACGGCTGATTTTGATTACGGCAATAATATAATTGTTCCCTGGGAAATTCGCTTCGCGGTAGCAATCTGAAATGAACATCGGGAGTTTTCTCATTGTCCCGGCCATTCCCAAACTCCATTCGGGGCGAAAACTTTCTCCCGGCCTGGCGTAAACTTCATCAAGGTCCTATTTATACCGCAGTCCCGCGGCATATAAATAATATAATATAACCGCGTCCGGCGGAGGCTCGAACGCGACCCCAGATTCCGGTGATGCTTAATTAAAGTCTCGTGAAAAATTTCCTCCGCGAATATGCACAATTATCGTCTATTATGTCCCTGCGGTATTTTTATTTCCGGGTTAAATCAGTTACAGTGAAATTTGACTTAGAGATAAAATTGCACATTTTAAAGTGACTTTATTAACATATTAAATAAATAAATCTAATTTTAAATAAAGATATCACTTTGCTTAGCTCCAGTCGAGGGAGTTAGTTTAAATAAATAGTCTTCGAGTGAAAAATTGATTCGATCCATTTGAGTCCATTGGAGTTAAATTTCATTCTAGTTGATTTAGCATGTAAGAGACATTGTTTTAAGAAGCTGGAACGGCCAGGGCTTTTTTAGATCGATATATGTTGCTGAACGATTATCATAGACCCCTTCATACTGGTACTACAGCGACGCGCGTAAATGTGATATTGCCATTAATCAGGGGCTGAGTTGATTCCCTTGCAGTTTTAAAGTATTGAATGGCGTCTGCCTAATTCTTTAAAAAAATTATTATTAATTAGTATTCAAGTAGCAGTTTGCAATCCTACAAGTTAAATAAAAATTTACTGTAATAATATCTGATTAAATAGCGAAAACTTACTGCACGAATATTGTCTTACCATCGCCGGCTGTTACTACTTATTGTCAGTTACGGAGCGCGTAATTATTGTTCTGTTTCCTCTTTTGTCGGTGTTGAGGCAAATAAATTTGCAATCCTATACAAGTTAAATAAAAATTTACTGTAATAATATCTGATTAAATAGCAAAAACTTACTGCACGAATATTGTCTTACCATCTCCGGCTGTTACTACTTATTGACATTTACGGAGCGCGTAATTATTGTTCTGTTTCCTCTTTTGTCGGTGTTGAGACAAATAAATTTGCAATCCTACAAGTTAAATAAAAATTTTGCTGTAATAATATCTGATTGAATAGTGAAAACTTACTGCACGAATATTGTCTTACCATCTCCGGCTGTTACTACTTATTGACATTTACGGAGCGCGTAATTTATTCTAGTATTAGGATATTGTTCTGTCTCCTCTTTTGTCGGTGTTGAGACAAATAAAACTGGTTCATCTGACGTTCGAGTTTTATTATGCTCTTATGCTATAAGACCACAGAGGACTCAATATAATTGTGAAATCTCATTAAAAATTAGTGAAAACAGCTCCACTATTCAATAATTAGTTGGGCAATTCCCACTAATATTAGTAGTTTTTCATTAATCTAAGTTAAGAGAGTAAGTGCAAAAACATTAAAATTGTATGGACACTGCATCACCATAATATGAATTATATATACATTGAACTATGACTTAATCGTTTATCTCTCCCCTGTCCATCGATAAAAAGATTTCTTTGCCACATCGCCGGGAGAGTCTTCCCCTAACCGTGGACCAAGCACAATGACACTAAAATAGTCATACAAAGGATAATCAGGCCGAGGGCCAAGGTCTATTCAGTCAAAACACACGGCGCGACCCGAGTTAGTTTGACTGCGATATCGGCAAATGTTTTCGAAAAGCACGGAGCCGAACTTTATCAAAAGTGACACTTCTCGCCTCGACCCCCTCGCACAATAATTATTCGTACGTCAAGGAAGTTCACCGGCCAAGGACGTGGCGCCCGCGACTTTGTCTCTTTGCAATTCAACAGAATGTCGCCTTTTTCCTCGCAGCGACCGACCGGTAACGCGACTCTCGTTTATTTTCAAATTTCCTCGTTATTTCTATGTTAAATCAGCACAACTTTTGTGTTATTTGTAACTTATTTTAGCGTTCGCGCAGTGCCATTTCGAGTTGCAATTATTCCTCCAAAGTGCGCATTTCCTTTTTAACTAACGCCAGCTACGGTAGAAAAAAATTGAATTTCCGATGAATTACATCAAGAGTAAATTGAGTCTATGATTTGTTACCTTTATTCTTCTGCACTCGGGAAAAAGTGAAATGTCGCAGCGCTACTGGATTGTCAGTTGATTTTCCGTATTGTACTGTGCGCCACGTGGAAGTTTCATTTTTTCTTCTTTTCCCGCGTATACTTTTGTCGCTAGGCTTTTTCACTCGGTGCGTGTGAAAAAAATATTTAAATTCTCAGAAAACTTTCCCGAAGTATTGTTCATAAAAAATTTTACATTTTTCTGTTTTTCTTGCGTAAACTCGCTAGAGAATACTCGAACAATAATTTGTTACCTACCAATGATGCATACGTGTAAAAATAAATTAATGTAGTTTTGTGTATCTAGTAGAATCGTTGAAGTTTGTACTGTGCTGATTAAGAATGATAATATGAAAATATTTAAAGTTTAATGCAGGCCTTTACGCAAGTACAATTTATATAGAAAAATTACTTCTTACTAAGTCAAGTAAAACTAGATACAGAAGTGGTAAACCTGAAGAAAAATCATACATTTATACTTTAGAAAATTTGTTTTAAGAGTACACTGGCAGGAATATTAAGATTACACTTTGCATATTATTTAGTTATGCAGGAGATTATAGAAATAAGTTTTTCAAATATTTATAAATATTTCTATCAATATATTTTGCATAATAGTACAGAAATTTATGGTAAAACTATATTATTTCAATAATTTTCCGCGAGACAAACAGGTAAAGTTACATACGCCAGACCGAGCAGTAGTTACAGCCGGGTAAGGTGAGACATAGTTTCTTTCACCATTTTTAGCAGTTATTTTTAAAACTTCACGAATTAGATTTTTTATTCGTATTTCTCATCTTACGAGTTAAAATATTTTCTTTGATGTAGTGTTTTAATATTAAACAAGCTACAGTATGATTGCTCAATCAAATCATACAATTGCAAAAAAATCGCTTAAAATCGTTAAGTACTTCAAAATATGCAAACTGTTAAAAACTGGTTGACGTAAATGTACTAATCGGTTGACGCTAAAAAACATCTCTTTAATTTGCGTAGTTCACTTAATTACGCGCAAAATTTACACAAGCATTATTTTCGCTCTCTGAAAGTGAAATACACAAACGTGCATAATTTCTGTTTCTCCTCGCAGACAGTACAAGAAACTTCGATGCACCCAAATTTTAGAATGATTTAAATTTTTAACATCGCAGGCATCGAATCTCCAGTATCCGGCGGACGATCGGCGCGGCTCCCCCTGGGCGCAGAGGAAGCGATTGCGCGTACCCCACCGCCGCCCCCCGGCGTCGCCGTCGCCGTCGGCGGCGGCGCTGGTCCACGCTCGCGGTGCGCCGGCGCGCGCCGGCCGACACGCAGCTCCTCTCTCCCTCGCGCGGCCTCTCTCACCCTCTCGCTCGGGATCAATAATTTCCGGGGATATAAAGGACCGGTCCGCGCGACGCGCCACGGCACACACAGCCGTGCAGTTCCACCGGCACTCTCCTCTCCCTCCGACTGTCTCTACCCGTCAGCCGCCCGCATAACCCCGTCTTTGGAGACGCGCCATCCATCGAACGCCGAAAGGTACGTGTCAAAAGTAGAGAGAAAAAACGAAATTTTAAAAAAGTGTTTTTTTTCTTCGGAGTAAACGAAAATAATTAAAATAAAAAAGGAGAAAAATTAAACGTAAGAGTAAAGAAAACATTGTTGGTGCCGGTTGTGCAGAGCAAAGGAGCTCCAGGACGCAGAAGAAGGCGGAGGACGAAGAATCGCCGTCTCGACAGATCGCACGCCGAGAGAGCGAGAGAGAGTGTGCTGCCCGGCAAAGAAGAGTCCCTTGCGGCAGCCGAGCGCGAGAGCCCTAGCGATCCCCCCCTAAGAGAAGTATTTACTCGCGGTGGTAAATATCCTAGGCATATAAGACTCGTTTTGCGAAAACAAAAAGCCTGCGGCGCCTCACGAACTCCCTGTTTTACTTTTCTGTTCAACTGTCGCGCTCCTTGAAAAAAAAAGAAACCTTGCATCCCGTGTCCACGGCGTTTATCTCTTTCGTTTCTGTGTGTCCCGCTTGTGAATGCGAGCCGAGGGCAGTGGCGACGCCGATCTCGCGCCGGGTGACGCCGCGCCGGTGCGCGCGTAGACGCGCGGGGAAGGCCGGACGCCCGGAATCGATGCCCACGGAGGCGGAGCGAGGGCCGAGGATGTGCCGGGGTCGTGTGTGTCGGGCTGTGCGCGAAGGACGCCGGGGCACTTGTTGAATGCGCTGGCGGCGCGCGCGCCGACGCTCGACCGCCGCTCGGCCCCGATTCGCACGTAAACTTCGCTTCGCAAAAATACTGATTTTTTTTGGCGCTTTAGTTTCTTGAGTTTTATACATTACGAATTTTGCGATAAGATAAACTAAAATTTAGAAAACATAAAAATAAAATGTATTTTATAATTTAGTAAAATAAAATAACAGTGTGCAAAATTTTGCTGTTTTATCGCGGAGATTAAAAGAAATCTTGTAAAATTTGACCGTTCGGTACTTCCGCTTATTGGGGGTGTAAAAAAATGTATTCAATAGAGTATAAAAGTAAGAAAAAAGTTGAATTAATGAAATAGTATGCAAAATTTCGTATTTTATCGCGAAGATTATAAAAAAAATCGCGTGTTTGTCCTTTCGGTGCTTCCGCGTATTGCGGGTGTATTTCGTGGAAGCTCGCGGCGCGCCTCCGCCGACGTCGGCGTCGCTACCGCTCGAGGCGAAAAACGCTCGCCGCCCCCTCAGAGGGGGCGGCCGAGGCCTTAGGTAAGAACAAATGAAATCCTTGTAAAACGAGCTACAATGAAATGTTATTGACGAGATCCAAAAAAAATGATAAAGAGTCAACAATATACGATATCAGATAAAAAAAATGAAAGAAAAGAAACAATATACGATATACTGTCAAATTGCTTAGTGTCTTGCAACACGTTAGACCAAACTAACTGCGAGAAAGTGGTATTCAATGTCACCGCTATTGCGGACGAGGGAAATTTTCTTCTCCACACATTTCGCCCCCCTGAACGAAGGGGAAGTAAAGTAGAGAGTAAAGTAAGAGAGGGGTGGATGTGTGGGGCATGGTGTAGGCCTCCTGGGGATACCCGCCATGTAAAACAACGGGAACGCGTGCCGTGCACGGTACCCCATGGGTGACGTGGAAAGCCGTGCATTCTACTTGTTTCTTTTACTTCCTCTTTCTCTACCTGCATAAATATACACGTTTTTTTAAATGTTACCTTCGTAATATTTTTGAAATATAGAAAAAAAATTTGTTTAAAAAAAAAAGAAATACACTGAAATAAATTTTTGAATAAAAAAAGAAATAAGCTGCATTATTTTTACATAAAAATCTATATTACGTTTGCATAGGTTAAGATAGCTTAAGGCTAGAATTTAAGGACACACTAATCTTTTCTGTCTTGTTTCAGCTCTCACTTACCTGGTACCTGGCGTCCTGTCCACTAGTGGGTTTATTTGTAATGCAGACGATAATTGTTTGTCATTTTCTGTTTCAGAGGATAAGATGTGCCTTTTTTCGCTTGTGACCGGCGTATACAGTGTTCAAGTGCTAAGTGCTTTTTAAATTTATATTGACAATACAGTCGATTTGACTCAACGGACAATGAAGCAGTGTTTTTTTTTAGTAATTCTAATAATATATTGTGATGTAAAGAATTATGTAACTATTTTTACACTAAAAGAGGAGAAAGACTTTTAAGTGCGCGTGTAAAAATGAAGTGATCATAGCAAAGGACAATTTTTTTTTAAAGAAACTTCTCTTAGCTTCTGCGTTAAAAGCCACAGTCATAATCACAGTATTTCATTAACGAAAGTACGTGGTACTTTACGAAATTATAAACGGTTTCATAGCGCTGACTCATCGCGAGCAAGTACTTTGTCGCGGGTTTTTTCATTAGTTTATTTTACTTTGGTAAGTGATCCGAGAAGTTCAATTACTTAATTTACATTCGGCGAAGAAAAAGTTAATTTCCGTCGTTTCAAACTTTCCTTTTATTATTACCTCGTTTAACAATTATTTCGCGATCGAATGAACTAGAAAGAATCGTTATTAATATCGAAAACTAGTGAATTGTTAACAAATTTTAAATTAAATAAACGTTGACAGTAGTGCACTCAAAATTAAGCAGAATTATAACAGTTACACAGAGAAAAGGTCGAATTAAAAATATAAATTATAGTTTTTACTAAAACAAAAGCAAACTCCAAAAATAAAACAAAATGACTATATTATAGTGGCTAGTAAATTTTAAAATATTTGTATTATATTTTATTACATTTTTATTAAATTTTACTACATTTATAGAAAACATTTGCTAGTCATAATAATTTTTTTTACTCTTCGAGATTGTCTTTGCTTTAATAAAGACTATAGTATTTTTATTACAACATTTTTCTGCGTGAATTCAAAAGTATTCTCGCTGACGAAATTTAATAAAAAAAAAATTAAATTCGTTTACGCAAGGAAATTGTTTTTAATCTAAATAAAAAAAATCTTTTGCGTAAAAATACTCTACGAATGTATTACATAGAAATTCTAAAACCGGACGTGTCGACCTCGGAAAGAGGACATTAGCGAATGCCGGGTGAAATGGAAAAAGTGTAAGGGACTGCGCGATGGGTAGGTGACGCGGGCCGTCGCGCCGTTGCCGTTATACACACGAGGATTTCGCCTCGATTTTATATACAACGAACTTTGAATAAAAGCTGCTTATACACTCCCGCGGATTTGTGCGGAGTACGACGCGCGCGTCGAGTCTCCTTCCGAGCAAAGCCGATGGGTGGCATCCACTGTTTTCCCATTTTTGCCGAGGTGCTGCAAACTTTTTCGACCTTCTTAGTTTCCGCGTTTCGAATGGCCAACTGACAGAACTAAACTAAAAATTAAACCAAGAACTAAACTAGCAGACTAAATTGAAAAATATTGCTGAGAATAACAGAGGTGCTTCTAACAATTTTTACGAATAGAACTATAATTTTGATACATTTTTTTGAATACATTTATTTATTTAATCTTTTCATTAAATGTTAATATAAAATTTATAAACTTAAGATAGTAATACACAATAATTAGAAACAATGTTGTTAAATTATTATTAATTTCACAAAAATACGTAGCTTCAGTAATGGATATTTTTATGTCATTCATATTTAAAAAAGGAAGAGTACACTGAATTACTCTTGACCATCCGGAAAATATTTTACGATAATTTTTTCTTTTATTTCGTACGTAAACTCTGTTAACTTGAAAAAGTTGCCTAAAAACGCGAGTACTGCAACTTCATTAATTTGAATAACAGGGAGAGATATTAAGAATCATAACATGTTATTTTCTGCACTAAGTGTCTATTATGCTGAAAAAAAAGCGAGTGTGATGAGAGCATTACGAGTTTACTGCTGGAGATAAGAGCACTCGCGCGTTAACTTCGTTATCGATTTTGTTTAAACTAAGTGCACTTCTCAATTACCATAAAAGATTTTTTTTTCACTATTTATAAAATGGATTTTGAGCATCGCATTACAGTAGCTCTCGTAGTTTCTTAAGTATTTTTCCGATAAAAAGAAAAGTTTAGACTATCTTAACACGTATTTTATTAAAATAAGTACATGAACGGAAATAAATTGCAGTATTTGCATAAAATTATATTAAAACGTTTAATCAAAGCAATAATTCTGTAAAAAGGTGAAATAATTAAAAGTTCATATAATTTTATCTTAGGCTCATCGCCAAAGTAAATACTGAAAATTAACTGGATAAATATAGGAAGAAGTAGATTGTGCAATAGTGCGAGAGTGAATTTGCGTAGGTGTTGCAAGCGAATGACATTTTTAACCCATCTTGCGTGAAATTCAAGAAAATAAATTAAATAATCGAATACGTTGCTATTCAAACTTAATTTTTATTTAACGAAAATATAATAAATAATTTAAAAGTGTATAAAATTTTAAGTAGTGCATAAATAAACTTCACGGAATAAAGAAGTTGGTTCTTACGCACGGAAAATCGGCGCAATAAATTCGTGCAAGTTTAATCCTTGACTAAAGTGATCTATTCCGTAAAAATAACCACATAGTGTTCTAAAAATTACCCAGCAACTCTTTCCAAATTTTTAGTAATTTTTTTCAAACAAGTTACTCAATCCACACGATAAAAGTAATTTTTGCAAAAAAAAAATCGTTTAATTCCAAACGTAATTCTTCCACTTGAAAAAGTTACCTCAAGAAATTAAATCGATCGTTCCTGATTACCAAGAAAAAAGCAAGCTCAACATCGCGACTGCAGTGGAAGCTGGACTATACTGCGGCGAACGTGCGCGAGCGGGCTGGCGGCGTCAGCGGTTTGGCGACTCAACGCGGCACGTAGCCCGTCGCTTCGTTAGTCCTGGAACGGGGGAGCCGCTAAACGGCCGTCCTTGCGGCGGTCGCCCAGCTCGATTAAAATTAGGCGGGTTTGGCTTGCCTGTGTGCCGCCGCTCGTTTCGCGCGCACCCAATGGATTAAACGCTCGCGGTACCGCTTTGTGCGCGTTAAAAGCTCCTTCGTGCTGTCGGTGCGCGAACATTCGGAGTTTGGGCTAAATTTCAAGCTTGAATTTCCTTAGTGACTCTGGTGAAGTTTGTAATTACATGAAAATACAAAATACTGTAACGAAAACTTAAAATTACAAGCTTTTATTGGTAATTTTATTTTATCAGGTCGTCAAATAAACTTTAAAAAATTTATAATAAACAATTTGTACTATTTTCTTCATAAACAACTCAATTGAGTGGAAAATAATCTATTTGAATACTAAAAAATTATTGTTAAATGTTGAAGTTTTAATGTGGGCTTTTGTGGAAGGAAATTAAAATTAGACTTACTTAATAAAAAGCATGCCTACTAAATTGGATTGTAAAAATAAAATATAGATTCACCTAGTAAAATTTATTACTACATTTACTTTTTAGCTTACATCAATTTCACGATATGCTATTCTTTTTATTAATGTTTCTTAGATTATGAAAAACAAGTGTTTTTGTAAAACATTGAAAAACTACTTCGTGTACAAAATTTTGCCGGTGGTTCAGGCGTTCAAAATTGAAGGTAAAGTTTCAAAGGAATTGGTGGGTCGATGGCGGCGGATTTAAATTACACCGAAAGTTCGGTGAGTTACGGTCGCGAATTTAAACTTTGCGATTTGTAGTGAAATTTTTATACGCTCTACTGGTACGATTTTTTAAGAGCTGTAGGCACTTTTCACAGTTTATTTACTGCGAAGTTGTTTGAGTTCGATCACATGAATGAGACTCTCCGACGAGTTGGGCTACTAAAACTAGAAAACTTGTATCTTTATTTAGAGCATAAAAGATATAAAATGTTAAAATTATCGAACATCTTCATTTATTTTATTTTATTTTACGGGCCGAAGCCCTTAAAACAAAGTAACGTTTTAATTGTACAAACTCTATTAAAAAAAATTTCAACAATAATTTTAAATAAATTTATTTAAACAATAAAGTAGTATTATAAATTATGACAAGATACTAAAGAAACTGACTGGGAAGTCTTTATCTGCCAGTTTAAATAGGACGGTATCGAGTTTTTTTATCATTTAGCGAAAATTTTAAAATAACGTAAAAAGTAGATGAAACATCGATGTCTGACCACACTTGTCTGTTTCTACTTACGCAAACAAGATAATAAAGAAACTAACTGGGAAGTCTTTATCTGCTAGTTTAAATAGGACGATATCGAGTTTTTTTATCATTTAACGAAAATTTTAAAATAACGTAAAAAGTAGATGAAACATCGACGTCTGATCACACTTGTCTGTTTCTACTTACGTGAACAAGATAATAAAGAAACCGACTGAGAATAGGACGATATCGAGTTTTTTTATCATTTTGCGAAATTTTAAAATAACGTAAAAAGTAGATGAAACATCGATGTCTGATCACACTTGTCTGTTTCTACTTACGTGAACAAGATAATAAAGAAACTGCCTGGGAAGTCTTTATATGCTAGTTTAAATAGGACGATATCGAGTTTTTTATCATTTAACGAAAATTTTAAAATAAAGTAAAACGTAGATGAAAAATCGACGTCTGATCATACTTGTCTGTTTCTACTTACGTGAACAAGATAGTAAAGAAACTGACTGGGATGTCTTTATCAGCTAGTTTAAATTGCACGATATAGAGTTTTTTTATCATTTAGCGAAAATTTTAAAATAACGTAAAAAGTAGATGAAACATCGACGTCTGGTGACACTTGTCTGTTTCTACTTACGCGTTCACATATTCTTTAAAAGTCCGGTTTCGCGATCAAATAAATTTTTTTATCAATAGATTCAATCTTTTTTAATACTACAGGAGCTTTAAATTAAATTAGTAATTATTGAAATCGTTCGAGCTTAAAACAGCTTCTGAAATGCCTTTGGTAATGAACAGTAAATGCTACCCAGTGAATCTTCAACAAAGAAATTCTACCTTTTAATCTCTATTCGAATCACTTATGAAATTAGCAGGTAGCAAGCTCTAATTAACTGAAAATAGAACTAGTAAAATTATTCAACGAGTGGACATTGTCCAGGGTCGATAATCCACCTCTCGTTTATTTCTCAACTTTTAATGTTGTTCGAAATTGCCTTAATAATTTAAATTGATCTTTTCTTGAAAAATAAAAGATAAAATCACATGGGGTTAATTTAACATTTGCTAATAAAATATTATTATGTTAATAAATGAAATGAATGTTTCGGCGAGTAGAAAAATCCGATTGTTCGAGATTAGAGATTAAAAGATTTTCTAATTACTTGCTATTACTAGTCTATTTCTGTAACTCATTTTTAATGTCAGAAAATGAACGTTTCTCAATCTAACAAGTAGCTAAATAATAGTAGAGAAAATACTTTAGTTAAATTTCATAACGAAGTAATTCTTACGGTGACTTGATGTTTGGATTTATACCTAAGGTGTAGTAATGTAACTACTAATCACTGTATCGCAGATTACATCATTATAATCTTACGGTTATCGCTATCAATCAAATTAACCGGAGCGTTTATTCCGCCGACACCCCGAACTTTCGCGGCGCGTCGAGAGCGATTCCATCGATTGAGCCCGCGAGTGACGCACGTGGAGACCAACGAGAAACGCGTGCCTCGTTTAAAAATCGTCGCTCGATTGAAACACCCCGCAGCCTAATCGGCTAAATCGCCGCGGCCTGCTGCGCGGAGATTCGCGCGCGCGCGGAGCCGCGAAATGACGATTGGCGGGTTTAGGCCCTCGAGGACCTTCCGCGCCCATCACGCGAACGGGCAGGGCGTGCGTGTCCGACGTCAGAGTCCGGCGTTACTCCCACCGGCTTCCTGGAAAAGACACAGCCGACCGAATGGGTTTTCCCGGTGGTAAATAAAAAGTTCCCCGGTTAGTGGTGGTGCTGGTGCGGCGCGTGGAGTAGGATTCCGCTTTTTTTTTTAGGGGAGTACAATGGGCGCGTTGAAATTTTTATTGCTCTTTTTTGTCGAAACACACATGGCACGAGCTCAAGCGCGGAGGTGTTTACTCAATATTGCGCGGGCGATGTATTGTGCTAGATTGTTTTAATATTGCAGAGGGATTAATAGTGTGGATTGAATTCCTGTGCATTTCCTGTGAATCCTAAATTGTTGTATAAGTTAGATTTTTTTATTTCATTTTTATTAAAATTAAATGCAATGTTGAGTAAAAATTAAGTTTCGAAATCTCTAAAAGTGAATAGGTGAAATTCGCGAATTAAATATTTAAGTGAATGAAGTGAATAAGTGAAATAAGAAATATAGTGAATATGCACTTATTCTATGTTGTAAATCATCATCATTTATTCAATAAATGGACCATATTAAACACTAAATAAGTGTACGCGAATAAATTTTACTTATTCATATTTACAAAAAATAATAATAAAGTATTACGGATTCTTTGAGTATGATAACAGAAGGACAATTCGGAACTGAAGGAAATTAAAAATTAACTGTATACGTTGCCCTTGAGTAAAAGTGAGCTTGATTTAAATTGTGAGGAAAGGTCGTTATTAGATGACAGGTCAGATATAGTAATGTCGTGACTGTTGTAGATATAATGATTTCATCAAAGACCTAACAGTGATTAGTAGCGTACTGTTAAAAAAATCTATTTAAAAATGCAGTTAGGTGACATGATTGTAATATTCGATCGAGCCTAGCTTCAAATTTCATATTGACTGTTAAAACGCAACGCGTAACTTCGTCTTCAACATCTTCTTTTTCTTCAATCCAATGATGTAGTTTAAGCCACTCCTACTATGAAAGAGTGAATAACCACTTGTCAGAGGGAAAATTACACAGTAAAAAATCGGGTGCCGAATTAACACTCGAATAAGCGTTGATTTATGAAGTGAAAAAAAAATACTCAATACACACTGAACCTTTAAATGCAGAGTGTAATTTGAGTGCAGATTTCTTAAATATAAAATTAATTTTTCACGATTTCACATTCAATTTTTCAAGGTACAAAAGCAAAATGATAACTACAGTTAAAAGTGATTCAATTTTTTCCAATCTAGAGAAATTTTCTGCATATTTCACTATTTTTCGCAATATGGGGATATACAGCAGTCACGCGGAGACACGGTAACGACGAAGCATCAGAACATCAAATTGAAAATAATTATTGGATTAAACGATCCATACGCGGAGTGTCGGTTAAAAAAAGCAATGATACACGGACATTCGTATTCGTCAATCAAACGAGGAAGATGGATAGACATCCGCGTCCGCGCGTTTTAATCTCGAGACCGCGAATAACGTCGCGCGCTTGCACATTTGCTCGATTTACGCCGGCGTTTTAATGCGCATATCGACGCATCGGGGTCGCGCTGGACCGCCTCGTAAAAAAGTTACGCTCCCGCGGGTTTGCCCCACGTGTCCGCGTTGCTCGAGCGTAAATTTTTCGTTTAATTGAGCTTGCGCGGCCGCGTTAATGCTAATGAGCTCGAGCATTATCGAACTGCGAGTTCGTTTGGCGTTGCGTATCGCATTCGCTGTTCGAAGTATTACGATCTGATTTACATTTGGGTTTTATATTGTTGAGGGGACGGTGGGGAGAGGTCAAGTACGTACTTGATATGCGATGACAATTTTGATTAAAATGATGTAGAATTCAAAGAACAAAGTACAACCCACGTATGTATATTAAAATGCAAAAATACAAAGAATGCGTGTACAGCTGCAATAAATTATTTCTATATTTTTTATAACAAAATGTAATAAAGCTCATTGTGATTACAGTAGTTCACCGCTTATTTTCCATGAAATACAATTTAATTTTGATTTTTTTCAAAAACTCAATCATTGTTTTCTGTGGAAAATTCTTTTATTAAAAATCTTCAACAATTTCATTTTCATACTTCTAAAAAACTAAGAAAAGTTTCAGAATAATTCAGAATATTCATAACGACTTGCGTTAAATTCATACCGCATTAGGTTTTTTACATTATTATTTTTGTATTATTTACACCGTTTATGCACATTTTAGTGTTTTATACCATACAATTGACAATTTCTATAAAAATGGAGACATAACATTTATTTAAAGGCACTTAAAGGAAAATAGACGTCACGGCAGTCGGTGAATTACCTTAATCAAGAAAAAATCTAAGTACTTTTGTGCAATATTTGTCCCAGAAAATACGAACAATTCATAATTGTGTTTATAAATAAATCACTTTGGTGGGTCTAATTGTGTGAACGTTTTGAGCGCTCGCTCTTTAAACTATAAAAAAAATTGACATACTTGACGTAAATTAGTTTCCGCGTAAAATTTGGTTAACTGCAGGGTCGAAAATCGTGAATTACCGTGAATGCCCGCTCGTAATGAGGCAAAAATTTTTCGGACTCCCGCGGGTAATGAGAGACTTCGCGTGCCCCCAATGGTATACCGTTACTTTATTAACGGCGTAATGACAATTCACGCTATGTGGGGTATGACGTTAAAATGTATCGCATTTCTTGATACATCGTTTAACGAACACTTGACCTTCATCGCAAATAATGTAAATAACACTTTAAAATATAATAATAAAGTTTCAATATCGTAATATAATACATTATTTATTTAAAATTCACTAAATAAAACTGAATAATCTCATTTTATAAGCTGTACATTAAAAGTAATGCGTTCGGATAATGGAAATTTCTATTTTCTAAACTAATGATTTTTAGTTTTGCGCTTTCGTTTTAAATCGGGCTTTAAAAATGCGACACAGTTCCTTTTAAACTAATTTTTATTTTTGCATTTTCATTCTATACCGGATTTATACAACATAGTTACTTTACTGTTTTATTAAATTTTTCCCTCAAGCTTTTAAAAAAAAAGTTTACACCTCTACGGCACTACACCCACACTTAAACCGAGTACACCGGCAGAAATACATTAAAGCGCCTAAAGACCCTGCACGTCCGACTGCGGAGCCTGCCTCTCTAGCGGTCGGTCCACGTAAGCAAGTCTCCGGCGCAATCTGCATTTGGCGACGGGTCCGCGGTTGTGTCGATCGTGCGCCGAATATCCCGCGACGGCAAAATCGCCGCGCCAAGCGGAATGTGCCTCGAATCCCGGATGCGGGGGTGCGCGCACCCTTTCCGGCTCCCTCGCCCAGGTACACGCGCAATTGATTTCTGGAGGCGAGCCCGGGGACTACGAGACTCGAATGCGCTCGCTTTGCCCGCCGGATTTTCGCCAGCCGCCGCACGTCTCGCTCGTTTGTCAGCCGTGATTTTCGGATCTTTATGCCTCGCGTCCGGCGCGACTTGGAGTGGTTTGGAGAAATTTGGGGATGCCGGTGGCTATTGTGAACGGGAGCGAGGGACGTTAAACTTTCAGGTTGA
The DNA here is from genome assembly GCA_900480045.1 of Eurytoma adleriae. NCBI lineage: Eukaryota > Metazoa > Arthropoda > Insecta > Hymenoptera > Eurytomidae > Eurytoma > Eurytoma adleriae. The sequence goes on along the minus strand of UXGC01000271.1, from coordinate 75,346 downwards.
TTTGGGTGGGAGATAATGGTTGAAGAGAAATGAGTAAACATGTATATTTTGATTTTTAAAAAATAAAAAACTTTGATTGATCGTTTACATGTTTGCATAAATGTTGTATTTTAAGGAGAGGAGGTAAATGGTAGTTATTTTTGATTTACAAATCGTAATGACTTATTTTTTCGGAATTGAATTTATTTATTCATTAAGAAATTACAAATTACTTCCATTTTGATTACAAAGTGATTACAAAGTCATTTATTTAAAAGCGGTTGGTGGTCTCTCGATATTACAACTAATGACAAAGTCAAAGCTTCCAGAAATTTATGTTTTTACAACAATAGTGATTTAAATTACTATTCTTTATATTTGAGTTCCTTCTCTTCTTAAGGCCTTAATTATTGCCCATTTATTTTTAATAAATAAAAGAACAAAATACAAAGTGTACGAAAAATATTTTTACGTAAAATTTTATAAAAAGAAAGAATGAAAAGCTTGATGTAACGTTTTAAAACACGAACAAATATTGTACAAAGCTAAAATGTTTGTAAAAAACGCAACAAATAAAACACGATGAAAAAAAGAAAAAACAGTCTATCAATTTTTAAAGCAAATACCCTCCTCTAAAAGCAACAAAATGATCCTGTTCCCCGAATCCCCTTTCAAACACCTCCCCGCACCGCAACCAAAGAGCCAACATTTCGGCGAGTTCTACCCCCTCGAAACGGGGGTACACAGACTTAAAAAAAAAAGCGAAGAAAAACACCGGCGACCTTGTGGAAGAGCGGCGCAACCACCGGAGGGAGGAAGATCCCGCGCGCAGCCCCTACAAAAAAAAAGGGCCGCCGCCAGCCGAAAAGACGCGCGTCCCCGAGAGCGGATTGAATATGCGCGCGGGCCGAGCCTCGCCCACGCGCCCGCGGGCGGGGGATTATCGCGTTATCCTCGGGGCGCGTCGCAGCTCATTCCGGGCGCAAAGCGCCGCGCAAACTCGCCTCTCTCCTTCGGGTAAACTTGGAAAATTGGATGGAGTGCCGCTCCGTGCGCGCGCGCCGAGGCCCCGGGATAAAAGTCGCCGGCTGACTCTTGACATCGTTTTCGCGTTTGGCCCGATTACGGGAGGAGACGCGGCTGTCGCTTTAAACGCTAACTGTTGGAGTATACCTGCAGCCGCGAGTCGTGCGGGCTTCTCCGAATTAAAAGTTTGCGGATCTTAATTGAGGAAGTGACTAGTAGATGAGAGGATACTGCTGTTAAGTTGTTAATTCTTTGGTGTATTATTATTATTTTTATTTTTATAAATTTAAAGGTTTTAAAGTATTTAGGAAGTTTGCGAAGAAGCTTGTATAGTAAGAGCCAGATAAGAGAAGAGAAAGTATCAATTTAAAGAAAAGTTATCCGGGCTATTATTTTACGTAAAAGCAATAAAGGCGAGCTGCTGCACACACATATTCGAGGTGCCCCGAGGCGCGAGTGAAGAAGTAGCTTGTCGGCGGGGGCCTGTGGGGAGTCGGGGCGAAGTTTCTGATAATTCGGTTACGCGCGCGGCGTGTGTACACCATCTCCGCCCAGGCTGCGGCGCGTCGGCGGCGCCGCTGCTCCCCATATCGATTCAACAAAAGCACCGTACGCGATACGCGAGCTTGACTCAACCCTTGATCTTGACTGAGTGCTTTCTGCGTGGGACGTGTGTTTTTACCGGCTTATCATTTTTCGCATCTATTTCGTACATTGCAGTTTGTATGCGTTCTGGGATGCGTCACAGTTGGTTAACATTTAGAAAAATTTTATTGGAAATTTTTATTTGCGATGAGGCGCGGTATTAAGTTGTACAGGTGCTGATGTAAATAAAAATTTTTGTAATACTTACTTTTATGACATGGAAGATTGGTATGCTGTTGTTAGTACAAAAAGAACATTTTATATAAGATTTGAGTTTACTTCAAGCAATGTGGTCGTAGTTATGATTGTCAAAATAATCCTTGGAGAATCATCAATCCTTGGAAAATTCTGCAGTTTACTATCTTGGTTGCGATATTTTAATTCATTCTGAAATGCTTCCTGACATAAAAGTTGAATTTTTCGTCAAAATTCACCAGAACCATCCTTTAATTCTACGTAACATATTAAAAAATTAATATCAAGATAAAATAAGGATTTTAAAAAGGAAGGTATCAATAGATGATGTTTTAAATAAATGACATGTACATGATACTACTTATGTTGATAGAGGAGTGTCGTCTAGCACAATCAATTTTCCAGGACTGCCCTTTGCAGCTTTCTCCGTACCTGCAGTAGATAGTAGTGTAATTGACATAGTTTTAATTAATCTAGTTTAACATTCTTCTATCGCTAGCGCATAAAAAAGTCATTTTGAACTTGTAAAAGTCAAAAGTTTCTTGTAGAGTACGAGATAAGTTTCAGAGTTTTAGTACACTCTTAAAGATCATTTCAAGAAATAAAAAGAGTGTGTTCTTTTAGTGTAATCCGAAGCCTTTAAAACACAAAATTGAACTACTTTCTAAACTGTTACCAATCAAAATTTAATGAAAACCACTGCAGGAAACTAAGAATTGCACATTACCCCGGCTTTTTTAATATCCTAAAAATCTGTCCATAATGTACGTTTAATATCCGTTACAAGTGTTTAAGTAGATCGAAGTCCATCAACTCCCACCGCGAACACGACCTGCTGCTACAATCTGCAGTAATTCATTGTAATAATCGAGTAAGCGTTTAATTTCCCTCGAATCTTCTCCCGCGCACTCGCTCATCCTCTCGGACCATGTGTTTTCCTTTCCGGCTTTTCACGACCCTCATCCTCTTCCCTGGCGCTGTATGCCGTCGTTTAAATCTCCTCCGCTTTAATCCGCCGCTCGGCTTTTTTCCGGGCTTTTGACCGCCTGCGGACTCTCGAGGAACGATTGCCACCCTCCGTCAACGGATTTCCTCCTTACTCTCGCTCCCCTTCTTTTTCAAAGCTTTTTTTTTGCCGCACTCGAAACGTAGGGTCTCCGGGAAGATGGAAGGTTATCTTAGCTTTTATAACCCACCGGCCGGTGATGTAATTCCTTTTGTAAAAAGCGAGTGGATTATTTATACCGAGGTGCGCGTGGATTTTTAACGGGTTTATATTTACAAGTGTATCCGAGCTGCCTTTTCCGCGCGGACTAAAATTACCGTATTGATATCTTATAAATTTAGACGAATCAGCCCTAGCGCGCTTCTTTTTTTTTTAAATAAATTTATAATAAAGTCGACTTTAATCAGGCGGATATTTTTTTCCGACTTGCACGTTTCAGATCGGTAGAGTTAAATTCGCTGATGTATGTGTAATAAGGAACAGTTGATAGAACATCGATTGGGAAATTACGCATTATAATTTGAGTAACAGTTGAGTACTTAACGCCATTATTGAATAATTGATTTTTCTGTATACTGGTACCCTGCTGCACTGGTAAAGATGACACAAAAAAAATTTAACGTTTTTTACTTCACATTAATTACCTACTAATATTCTATTCTTATATTATTTTTAGACATATCATTATGAGAATAGGTAATCAAACTTACCACTACAGACACTCAGAGAACACATATATTCCGCGAATTAAAAGGACGTTAAAAAAACTGCAAAAAATGATTTACTGTCTAATCTTACAAGTCTCCTTTAAAATTATTATAATTTTATTATAATTTAATTATAAATTGATTTCAAAACACTTATATGTCAAAGCAGTTTGTTAATAAATAGAACGAATAACTTTTCGGTTTTTTCTGCTGATAGGAAGAATCTCGAGAGCACCATTTGTATTTTTTTATTTATTAATATTTCACGCGCGACACCTACACGATCACCTCCTATTGCAGTCTCGACTATTGAATTTTTTTAATAACATTTTTTTATTTCACGTCGACGTCGGTACAGTAGCCTTGAACTCGGCCGTCATTTTTTTTCTCTCTCGCCTACTGTCGTTGCTGTTCTTCTCCCTTTTTTTTTATTTACGCCACGGTGCTTTTTCTTCATTTGGTCGACTGTTGTTCCTTCTGGGCTTACCGATGTAATATTTTAGGAAGGGGGTAAATGCGCAAAATTGGAATTAAACGTTTCATTGTTTTATCAAAATTTATCACTGGAGTATCCGATCAAATTTAATGGGAAAATAAGTAAAGAGGATTGGTACGCTTCAAGAATTCATAGAGGAAGAAATTATGTTTGAAAATCCCATTGACAGATGTTCGTTCTTTAATTACCAAAATAAGAGTCCGTCAATTTCTACGACTCTTTTTTTTATAGTCGAATCTTTAATAATCTTCATTTGCGTAAAACATTTTTTTGAAATGTTCATTTTCTCTTTAATTTCTTAAATATTTTGCTATAAAACTTTTCAATAAAGTCAACCTAATGATCAAGGCAGCAACATCTCTAAATTTATTTCACATTGAATACAGTTGATTTTACTAAAAAACATGAGATAATTCAATTTTGGAAAAGTTACTTAATGAGCAACTTTAAAGTTTAAACCTTTCTCAGGGGACTTTAACGACTGTGAAAGGGTTATTGCACGGAAAGAAATGATATTGTAAAAATAACATGTTCCATAAGAATAGTAGAACAGACTCGACCTATGAGGATAGCAATTTTTACTATGTGTTGTAGTAAAAATTGTTACGTTGCATACCAAAAATCCTCATAGGTCGAGTCTGTCCCACTTTTCTTATGTAACATAGTAAAATCACAAGACCCTAGTAAGATAGTAACGTCAAAATTTAGACAAACCGAAACGTTTAAAGGGACAAATGCAATCAGCGTGAAATTAATCAGCCATCGCCGTGTAAACGCGTCAGCCCACACCTATCCAAACTCCATAATTCCAATCGCCGATGCCGGGAGCCGCGTGCAGCTCGCCCGTAAGCATCGGGGCTCGCCGGGGGGAGAATTAAACGCCCGCTCGGCGTCACGCGACGCATCAGCCGTATTGCATCGGGCCGCCGCGCGGCGATGCTAATGTGATTAGACGCGGACGATCGGCCTACTTGTCGCGCCTCTCGTGCCTCCCCCTCTTTCTTTTTTATCCGCCCCGATGCCGCGGCGTCGCCCGGGAAAATTACGGAAATAGTCCCGGGAGTCCTTGGGCGGGTTTTGTTTCTTTTCTTCCGTCGCCTTGGGGACGCGCGCGCGATAATTCATTTCCTAACGAGCCGCCCGGTCACGGACGGAAAAAACGAGCGCTCATTGTTGCGCTCGCTATTTTGCCTTCCTCTTCCTTTTTTTTTGCTGCAGTCGCTCCCGGCTCGAGCCTTTTTTTGCGGACGGACGATAAGCGGTGGATTGGCGCGTTGCTTTTGTGCTCGGTAAATGGATGCACGTTGGGGAGGGGAAGTGTGAAAGATTGTATGTAAATTTAGTCATGGATTTCGTTTGAAGATTAAATGAAAGATGTACTTTGAATGGGGTTTGATACTTTTTTAAGAGATAACGTGGTTGATTGATTATATCTGCGTATAATAAGGTATAGCATAAGGTATAGCTATACTTAACCGAATTTAATTTATTTGAACACACCTCGTATGTTTTTCAATGTGTTAGAGATTTCGCAGAGTGTCATATCAGAAATTTATTCTTGAAATAGAAAAAAGAACCAGTACCTACGATTGAAGTAAATAAATTACGATGAAATGAAATTTTTATTACATTTTGCAGCCTGAAAAGACAGAATTTTTGTAAAAAAATTACGGAGTTAACTGTTGCAAACGCGGAATGATCAAAATATCTTTTCTGAAAATTAATACCGCGAGACACCGAATTGCGATACACTATAAAACAAATTTTACTTAGCAGATCCATTTTTATTCCAGTAAAGAAACAAAAATTACCAAACTTCGTACGATATTTTTTTAAAAAAAGGAAAACTGACAGAAAAATAACTTCAGTCTTCAGCCACAGTTATACTTTCCGTACTTTCTTTCAAATTTTATTAAAAAACCCATTCTCGGCTTTTCATATTTACACGCGAACTTTCCTCACAAACTTTATCGAAAAATTCTCCCCGCGTGTACCACGCGCTTCTCGCCAATTTATTCCGGAGGTGGAAGAACCCCGGGAAGAAAGCCCAGATCTCGCCCCGAGATTAAACAATATCGCGAGCGTATCTCGAAAACAGGAATAAATTCGTCCTAACCGAGCGGAATAAATCATCGCTCCGCGCGCGCCCGGCAGCAGCTCGCTCGCGAACAAAAGAGCGACTTTGAGCGGCTCGCGCCGATAACCTATCCCGCTGGCCGCGGAACGGAATCCGCTTAACCGCAAAAAGTCAGCGGCAGCGCTGTGCGCGCGGTAACGAGGCCCGCGCGGCCGACATCGATCCCATCGGGCGCGCGCGCTCCGCTCGCTCGTACAAAATTACGAGCCGTATAATTTCACCTCCCGCGAGAGAGATCCCCCCCCTTATTAATTATCGTCTCGCCGCGACAAGTGTCCGCACAATGGAAAATTTCAGATAAGCCGCCCCCCCCCCCGCTCCGACCCTTGCTTATCTGCTCGCTCATCTTTATTGTCCCGGGCGTAATAAGCATCTCTTCATCCCCGTTAAAGTCCCGCTCGGCGTCGATTCGACCGATTAACGCCCGGCCGGCCGGCCTTTCCCTTACCCGTGGCCTTCTAACGAGTATCCTTTTGTCTTCGGGGCCCCCTCTCTCTGCTGCGTTTCTTTCGCGGGACGCGAGCGGCTTATCGCGCTTCGTTGTTAGGGAGTCGTGCTTTCGATAGCGCTTGCAAATAAAAAAACTGCCGTCCTAATTTAAAACACCAAAAGTTTCACAATTTCTTCTTATAATGTGAATGTTACCTTTTTTTTCGTTTTTGTATCGGTGGATTCGTAAAAATATGCTATCTCTGTAGCTGAATTAGTAGAATCAAATAAAATAAACTACTGAAAAAAGGATTTTCAAAACTACTATAGAAATTTTGTACATAAAAATAAGGGTGAAGCTCACCATAAAAATTAATTACGTGAAAAAACGTAATCATATAATCATTTTTTTATCTGAATATTAAACGGTTGACCAAGTTTCGTAACTTTTACAAGAAAAGCTCCATAATTAACACTGAAAAAAAATTATTGTTACTAATAAAATCTTACTTGATTGAAGTAACATTTACTTGAATTAAAGTAATATTTATTATTTGAATCAACAGATATTTACTTAAATAAAGTAAAATTTATTTAGTAGCAATAAGCTTTTTGTCAGTGATACCAAACTCTTCACCAGTATATTCTCTCTAAATTTAATTCAGCGATAAAAGCACAATTATTGATTAAACTTCACTTATTCTGCAGTGAATATTCACTTATTTTACAGTGTACACACATTCATACGAATTAATCGCGCACTTATCACTGAATTAAATTCAGAGAGATACGATCATTGATGCCGTCTGGGTCTGACCTCGACTAAAAATGTTTCGCTCGATCGTACGATGACGAGCTGGATTTTCAAACGCAGAGGTGTCACGTTCATCTCAGCCGGAATGCAGATGTAGGTGTTTTAAATCTGGCAGAATCGTGCGAGGCAAAATTACGGGCTGCTCGTTGCGCGGGCGCGCTATTTCCAGCCGGGCGAATAAACTGATTGGGAGTGCGAGCAGATCGATTGACGTCAGCGCTTGTGTGCGGCTGCGGAACGTCGCGGATATTTATTCGGGGGGATGGTATGGACGGAGGAAAAAATTAACCGAGCGACGATGTAAGGTGGCGGGGGTGCGACGACCGATACAGCGGCTACGGCTGGCAGCAGGAGAGGCGGATCGAGGATATTAAGGCTGGGTTCGGGTATTAACGCTAATCTTGGCGGAGCGAACTTTCGTCGTTATCGCACTTTTCCATTTAGCGCGGACAGCTGCGGATTAGTAGCGTAATAGGCGTTCCATAAATTTTGACGCGACTTACCGGCGGGATGTGATACTTCTGCGCTCACCTTCGTGGCTGAGTTTCTCATTTGGACTGTGTCCGTACAAGCTTTTGTTAAGAAAATTTTAATTTCATTTTTAATCGGCGACGGGATGCAGTGCATCTACTGGGCAAACGAGATTTTAATGATTTTATTCGTCTGCTAATTAACCACCTTTTGTGGTAATAGTGTTATTGATTTTTTTCAACCATTAAAATATAAAAAATACTGTTTTGAAATAATAAATCAATTTTTAAACTACAAAAACGTAAAATAAAAATGTCGTTAACTGAAGAAGATTAATTTACATGTAAACAAGCTTGAATTTGATCAATAAAATTTAGATTATTGGCAGCAAAATCGTTAAACAAAATTGCTAACTGCCTCCCGTAACACTTCATTAACCAAAAAAATGGATACCGAGATAATCTTCGCAATTCGGCAAAAACATTTCACATAAAATATTTACAGGTACATTCGACCTTGTAAGTAAGTACATAGTCCAAATGTTCGGTGTTTATTCTTCCAGCCCCTCGTTTAAATGGTGCAAAATAACCACTTTGGATCGAAAAACTGCTCTGCGCCTCCAGGCTTAGTTAATTATGCAAGGGAAATTCACTTCTCTTTAGTAGAAACAACTTCGCATGGAAACTTGCTTCGAAAGTCATTTATTTTGCGTCTGTTGAATTTTAATTATGAGAGCACGAACTCATTGTTTTTCTTTTTTTTCTCAAAGTTATATTTCAAATGTTTCGCGCGATGAATTATTTTTCGCTTGACAGTTTCGTCTCGTAAATTTTAAATAATGCAAAAGCGAGATTTGAATTTACGGGAACTAATGAAAGTAAAGCTTTTTTCGGGACGCGCGGACAATTTTTCTTTTCCGCGAAGAAATATAATATTTAGCTTGTCAGGTGTAGAAACAGATAAATCATTCCATTAATATATAATAAATCTCTGCGATTTGTTACATTGAAGGATTCAGAACGTACGTATTGATTATTTACAAGTTTTATAGCTTAAAAAATAAATTTTTCAAGTAGTTATTAATAGGAATGTAAGAAATTCGTGAAGCAATTTAAGTGGACAGTTATAATAAATAATTGTAAAAGAAAATCTATAATTTTATATAAGGATACGATCGCACTTCAAAAATATTACAGGTGTAAATATAGAAATAAATAAAGGTATAATTAATAAAAATAATTGTTCTTAAATGTTTATTGAATTTTTATATATGTACTTTTTCCGATCTGAATTTGCCTACTAACGACTATTTCCAGTTAATCACTCCAGGTTTATTGTTGCTTACACCCTTAACCTCGTGATTCTTTGCGTAAAATAAAGTTTATATTATTTTTTATAAAAGTTGTATCAATTATTATCAGTGATCGTTATAGTATTTTTGTATGCTGATGATATGGTACATACACAAATATCTGTGGTAATAAAAATGTCAGCTTAGTTATTGCAACTGCTTTCAAAATAGCAAAAAGCAGTTGAAATTTATTTATCAATTTTTCGTACCTGAAAAATTATCAACCAGTTTTTCCGCGGAGTCAGACGTCCTACTCTTTTACAGGCGCTACCTGTTGTCTTGAAATGCAATTGGGTTTCAGTAACTGCAAACAGTTTGCTCGCCTTCTCCAGCTCTGAAGCTATTCCGAGGTGCGAACGTATACCCTGGTATATTTTGATTGCAGGTTCCATTAGTTGAAGGGATGTACGATCAAGAAACACGAGCTCTCTTTGATGGCGAGGTACAATCACTCGAAAGTCACAAAGGTATTGTTCCTCCCTCACTCTCTTTCGTAATTGCAAAATAAAGTAAAGACTACGAGAATAATCTTTTGTAATTTGTATATTAATTATTTCCGCCATAAAACCGACTTAACCTTATACTATAAACTTGTAACATAAAGGATAAGTAAACCTTCACTTGTTATATATGTTCATCTTTTGTATTTACATTTCAGAAATAAAATTTTAACTATTTTAGTATGCTTATAATAGCAATTCGATGACATAAGAAAATTTTAACCAAAAAGCTTAACTTAAAAAGGAGTTAAAGTGTTATACAGGAATTATTTTATTAAATTTTTCAAAATTGTTGCGGATATGAAGAAAAAAAAAGGAATACAAAAAATTATGTAATCTAAAATGAAAAAAAATTCAAGAAATTAAGGAGAAGCTCATCGTTTACGGTTTTCAATACTGAACAGCTTTACGGGAAAATCATGTAAGTGCACTGTATGTTTTATCCGAATCTTGGACGATTGGCCAAGCTGTGTAACTTTTACGGGAAAAGCTCTGCAAAAATTACGATGATTTTCCCGTAAAAAGAAAAAATTACGAAGCTTTCCATGATTCATCAAGATTCAGATAAAAATTACCGCAATTTTCCAATAAATATCTCCAGCGTTGCAAACTGCCACACGCTTACGTTTTTTTCACGTAACCAATGATGAACTTCATCGTAATTCTTATGGTAAATTTTTCTCAGCGCAATAAATAACCCGAATAAAAATACTTTCGCAACAACTCCAGCAGCATCCCGGAAAGAGAAAGAAGGCAAAGATGAAGAGCAGCGCGTGAGCCTGAATTTCTTCCGCTTAATCGCGCCCGTCTGCCCGGCTCTAATTACCCCTTTTTCTGTATACCCGCGTCGGCGGCGCGCAATCAGGGTTCGTCCCCCCCCCCTATTCCGCGAGCCGTTTCGAAAAGCGCGGAAAACCGAGCCGGCAATTACCCCCCGACCCACATAAGGTGTCGGCTCGCGCTACTTTTTTTTTGCCCTCGCCGGCCGCGGCATCCTGGCCGGCCGCCGAGAAACCGCAGAGTGACGCGCGTCCGCGAGGAAAGTCCGCCGCCGGCTGCGGCGGGCGCGGAGAGGAGTCTGCGATCGTCGGAGAGAAAGTGAGAGAGGTGCACGCGTCGCGAGGAGTATCGATCCCTCGGCGCGAAATTTTCACAGAATTGCGCGGGTACCGTTGTTCGTTTGGGCAATGAGGTGCCTTCGAGTTGCGCTTATTTTTTGCGCTGCGTTGCGGTGGAGCGTAGCGAGAAGTTAATTCGCTTTCTCCCTATTATACTTGCGAGTTTTTTTTTTGAGGGACTCCGAGAGGCGATTTTGTGGCTGCGGAAATTGGGCTGTCCGTTGTTTTCGGGCATGTGGAATGATTATTTTAAGTAGGCAGTGCAATGAGATTCCGAGATTCAGCGGTGAATACAGCGTTTTCTTTTTTTTTATTTATATTTTGTTAGATTGAAATTTGTAAAAATTTAAATAAAATTTACTTAGATAAATATTGACGCACATCAACCCTTTCTCATTTGTCGAAGTAACTTATGAGCAAACAATTAGTATTATTGTTATGTTGTATAACTATAAGTCTGCAGTAATAAAGACAAATGTTAATCCCGAATCCGTGTCCGAATTTAAATAGAGGCCTCTACTAAACTCTGAATTTTTCTATTCTTCACTCTTCCTGATTGCGTACAATTAAAATAAACTTTTCTCAAATATGCCCAAGAGCTGAAATGTTTTTACAATATAACTTTCTTATTCAAGTGAAATTTTAGTTATTCAATTTTAGATGGTAACTAATAGACAATGTTTGCATAATACGTATGAACTGTAGTATCGAGTACTTTTTGTTTTCTTCACACACTTTTCAAATTTTGCTGTAAAATAACTTTGTACTTATTATTGTACAAGTCTAAAAATTCATCGCATAAATACTATTAAAATTAGTGAGACACTAATACCAACGCGAAACAATTCCACGGAATTTCCTCTCAAATTTGCAGCGAGGACAACGCCATTGACACACCCCACAATCAGACGACCAGCAAGTTGCGTGAAGTCCTTTCGCTCGAGTTTCCCCATCGCTCGCTCGGCTTCCGTTTAACCTTGAGCAATGTTTTCTTCCTCGCGTAAGCATCTCATCACGCACGAGCCCTCGCACTTATTCCGCTATCTCAGGTGTGACACGGCGAGCGTGGAATTGACGCAACTTTTCGTAACTGCAAGCAACAAGCCGAGGCGCGCGTATCAGCGCGCTCGTGTATATATTATGTATCGCCCACCGGAGTTTGCCCGACGAGCGACACAGTTTCGGAGGGGAAACTGGAATTTAGTTGCGTTTGACACTCGCCTCCGAGGACCCTTGAACGCTTCGCTGCCGATGAACAGACGCGTTACCAAACGTCGCTTTTTCCCCTGATTTTGATGTAAGAGTGTGGTGAGAAGGTTACGATAAATTCATGCCGAGTAACTTTTGACAGTTCGGTTCAGATTCTATAAATAAATAGTAATAAATTAGTTGAGGGGAAATGACTATAGTTATAGCTGAAAAAGAAATACTTATTTTATTTATAATAATTCTGTGATTGACTTGATTTTTAGTTATTATATTTTCCATTGAGTTTAAATACGACAAAGCTAAAAATGTATTCTAAAACGTACTACGGAAACTGCATTGCATAATTGAGGTTCAAATAAGAGATTTTGGGTATAATCAGTCTTAAAATGCTTTATAAACTTATTAAGTTTTTAATAATTAGTACTTTTGAGATAATTTTCATACAGAATAGGTGAATTCGAACCTATTTTTATTCAGCTTTTGGACCCGCTAACTCAATTTTTTTGAAATATCAAGTCAAATACTGAATTATAAACAAAATAATTACTTCAGGTTTAACACGGGTTTGTCCCCCTCAAACCATGATTGAATTAGTTAATTCATGAGGGATAGTTATAACTTTTGTTACAAACTATAAATTTGATTGGAGTTAGAAAACCTATAGATTTTACCACGGCTGACATCTTGTTAATCAAGAAACTCGAGTGCGGCCCAGTTTAATTAGGTCGACGGTCAAGCGCAGTAGATTCTCGTCAAATCTTTACGAAGAATACGCTCCGACATCCTCCTTCGCGGAAGATAATTAACTTTTCAAAGAATCTCATCGCCGGCGAATCTCGCTCTTAATCTCGTAAAGCATCCATCCCCGGTAAAAAGAAAGGGGAGTAGAAAGTCTCTATACCAGTTTAATTAAAAATAAAACACGGCATCCCCCCCGGAAAAAACACGAAAAATTCCGATCACTTACAAGGGGGTAACCGCGAGAAACTTCGGAATCCGAGGCGTCGGGTAGAGCGGGATAGTCAGGTACGCCGTAGGAAGTCACGTTCGCACCTCGCCCGAGCGCATAAAGTCGCCGTATGGATCGCTTCCTGCTCTCTCTCTCTCCCTCGCTGAGCAGCCCGGCGCACTTACCCTCGCCGGCATTAAGTGACCGGGAAGGGTCGCATTATGACGCGCGTACCCGCTGCATTAGGCGAGGAGCCCCCCCCCCCCGGGCGGACGTGATTGTACCGGAATTACGATTTTTACAAAGGAGCGCCGCGATTTTTTACGATCCGGAATTCTGCGTGCGTAAACGGCCGCTGCAAATTTCGTACGTAATGGAAATCTCGCGCGAGCAGTGATTTATTTCGGCTTTTACTTTTGTCGGGCGAGATTTAATATCCTCCTTAGGTGAGAATGTCAAGGGGGGGATGCGGCCGGTACGCGTGCGTGTCGTAAATAAATACAGTTTGGCGGAGGAATTTTTGGCTGAATTTAGGTAACTGATGAGAAGGAGGATAAATTTAGTGTCGTAATTACAGCTGAATTGAGATTAAAATAGCCAAGGAACGGCGAAGAAGTTTTGTACGATAGAAATTAGTTTTGCTTTAATGAAAGAATAAATAATTCATATTTAATTAATTTGTCCAATAAATTAAGAAATTACTGTATTTATTTAAATTAAGTAGGTAGTTTAAAAAGAAATAATTGTTTTATTAATAACATTAATAATTTGCGGTATTATAGTTACGTCTGAGTAGTAACAGTAAGTGTAAGTAGTAACAGCCGGTCTCGGTAAGACATTAATTCAAATATCCTTTTTTTATTTCCTACTCGTATCGTAAATAAATACAGTTTGGCGAAGGAATTTTTGGCTGAATTTAGGTAACTGATGAGAAGGAGGATAAATTTAGTGTGGTAATTACAGCTGTATTGAAATTAAAATAACCAAGGAACGGCGAAGAAGTTTTGTACGATAAAAATTAGTTTCGCTTTGATGAAAGAATAAATAATTCATATTTAATTAATTTGTACAATATTTAAATTAAGTTGGTAGTTTAAAAAGAAATAATTGTTTGGTAATAACATTATAATAATTTGCGGTATTATAGTTACGTCTGAGTAGTAATAGTAAGTGTAAGTAGTAACAGTCGGTCTCGGTAAGACATTAATTCGAATATCATTTTTTTATTTCCTAATCTAGCTTAGGACTAAATCCTAACCTAATCCTCAAGATTAAGTATTTTTTTTAATCAATTACTCATAATTTTTTGGAAACTAATGTATTTAGTTTACTAAACTATAGTTTTAAAGAAATATAAAGTTGAAACTATTAATTTCTTTTTCAGAGTATTATTTTTTGTTTGCATCATCTTGAGAGAAGAAGGTACTGAATTTTGGTCCAAAAATGGATTTTTTTATTTTAAAAAATATACAATTCTCAAACTTATACATCTTTTCAAAAAAAGGGTATTACAACTTTAGTAAAGAACTCAATTGATAAAGGATAATTTATAAAGGAAAAAAGAACTATTTTATATTATAAATTGATATCTTATTATGTATCCATTGACACATTTATAAAAATCTTTAAGTTTACACATTTTCTTTTAAAGTTGAAATTGAAGCTTTCGGAATAGCTCTGTACGTAAAAGACGTAAACTTTTTTCGTTTCGCTCAGATCTTTCTCCATCTCCCAAAAAAAAAGACAAATAATCACGACGCAAGCAACACGTGTTTACGCAGCTCCGCACCTCTTACAAAATTCACGACGCGATCTAAAATTCCAAACTTCTCTCCCCACTTCAAGGCCAATCTCTCCTCGCCTTCTTTCGAGAAAAAGTGAGTATTAATAATAATAGATCATCCCACGAGCCGGGGGATAATCCTCCCTCGCGACGCTATGACTCGGCTTAAATCAGGATCCACGGGGCCGGTGTATACGGTGCAATTTCGCCCCGATATACCTGGCTGCGCGCGCCGTTCTCGCCCCCCGTACACGCGGAGCCCGGCCCGAACGATCCATCAAAGGCAATTTCGCGCCGACTACGTCATCCGCCCCGTATCCTTGGCGCTGGAAGGGAAGCTCCTTGCCCCGACGCCGGCGCGCTCTATAAGGACACGTTTATTATTTCATCGCCCCGGCGTAATGCGCGCCGCGACGCCTCGGGGAGCTTTTTCGCCCTCGAACTTTCGATGCCCCGTTATTGCGATACTCGCCGAAGGCTGGGCAGAAGTGGCGCGTCGGCTGCGTTAAGTATGCGACCTAAACTCTCGTGTACTGGTCGGGAGGCGATATTTTGTTTAAAAGACTAAGTGTAAGTAGTAACAGCCGGTCTCGGTAAGACATTAATTCGAATATCCTTTTTTATTTCCTACTCTAGCTTAGGACTAAATCGTAAGGGGATGCCACGTGCTTTACGCAAGTTTTAAAGTTTTTAACTTTCATAATAATTTCAAACTTTCTGCAATGTATCTCCAAATTAAATGCAGCTGGACCACTTCCCTCTTAAAACGAGTACTTGCCGGGGATGCAGTAATTAACGATCACCGCCAGGACAGACCTAAAAATAAAAAGGAAAAGGTAACCGGTTAATCGCGGAGAATGCGAGTGTTAGCGGTGTTCATAATGTAACGCGTTTACCCCGCGCATACTCTTACGTGGACTTAACCTACATTGTGTAGAAAATTAGTCACGACACGCAATCAAACACACCGCGGCGCGCGAGCTTCACTCGGATCCCAGAAATTTGAATTTCTTAATTAAATACGGGCGCGCGGATACAGCAGAGAGAGAGAGATTGTTGTTTAGATAGCCAAGCCGCAGGGATTTGCGGCTGCAATTTATTTTGAAGTGTTAAATTTGCGCGCGCCGAGATATACGCCGCGATACTCACGGCGTTATAATTCGCCTTGCTGCTGAAAATAATTTTTCGCCTCGGAATTATTAATCGAGAGGCGAAAAATTCTCCGCTCCTAATTTTGTTCAATAAATTGCAATACGTTGTTGCTTTGTAATCTGGGCCAACGTCGGGCTCGCTCTGACAAATAATCCGATTACTGTTTCGTACAAGCTGTTTTGGTTCAATGTTTTGACGGAGTCGAAATTTTGCAGAATAAATTGTGTAATTAATTTTGTTAATGAATTATTAAATTGCGCTGTGAAGTAATTAAGTTCCATATTTACTAGAGAAATATCTTGTTTGTAAGATCAAATAATTTAGTTTAAGGCAGTTACACTATAGATACCCTTTAATCAGTCGAGATACTAAGAACAATTTATTAAACCCGTTGTTGTCAAAACTTATTATAAAAACTGTTTAAAAAATATTTTCTGAATTTTCAGTATTTTTGGATTTATCATTTTATATTATTTTGATCAAATAAAACATTCTTAAAGTAAATTTTGATAGTACACTTCACTTCTCTCTTTCTATCTCTCTCTTTCTCTCTCTTTCTCTCTAGTT
This sequence comes from Eurytoma adleriae, assembly GCA_900480045.1. NCBI lineage: Eukaryota > Metazoa > Arthropoda > Insecta > Hymenoptera > Eurytomidae > Eurytoma > Eurytoma adleriae. Next base: position 58,812 of record UXGC01000271.1, on the reverse strand, counting down.
TCAGTATTTTCTACTTGTATTATTATACTATTAAAATAAAAATGAGTCCAAGCATCAAACGTTCGTTTCGGAACAAAAATAGAATTTTACATTGTTATACATATATGTTCTTTTTACGGTCCGAGTCAGTTAGTTTTATCTCCGGCTTTAGTTTTGTCAACATACAGTTAACTTGCTTATTGAACCAATAAAAGATTTTTTCGTTTTTTTATAAATAGTTGGTAGCTGGTAAATTAATCTATTAAAAAATAGTCATTACCAGAAACAACTATAAAGAAGTCTTTCATTTCCAGTCTCTTGGAGTGCCCGTTCTGATGATAGACACTGTTGACTATCTCAACTTTAAATGTTACTTTTTTAAATATTTACCTATACGTGCCCTCAGATTTTATTTGTTATATTCTATCATATTGTCATAAATACACCTAACTTATTTTATAACATATTTTGATAAATACCAAAACTTTTATACAGAGCTACCTTCAATTCAAATATTCTCAGCACCTCATCTAATCCATGCAAGAATAAAATTGCTCATGAAGCTTTTATTTGCCTTCGATCAATTCACAAACACGCTTTTAGCGGTATAACGCGAAGGCTGTATACGCAGGAGTCTCCGGGGGCAATCGATGGTGGCTCGAGAAAAAAAAAGAAGGGAACGTGGAGGTTAAAGCGCGGGATGTCCGGCAGAAATATGTATCGCGTGGCTCCCGGCAATTTCGGTATTATCCGGCCTCCGTAGTTTGCCGAACCGTGTACATAAAGAACGCTCGAAAGAAAAGCCAAACATAGTGCCGCGCCGGCTGAAACGAATGCGCGCGGAAAGCGAAAACGCGCGGAGGTTGTGTGTAGATAGATACGACTAACAAATTTCATATCGTGTTTTTGTCCGGTTTGCACGTTTTTATAAAGCATTGGATTTGTGGTTTGAAATGGTGATTTGATGCAATCGAAAATTGTTAAATTGAATCAGTTTTATTTTTAGGTGTTTTCTATCCTCTTATCTTATCTAATTATCATACATAATTATTTAGAATTAGATAAAACCGACTAAGAATTAGTGGAACGTTTTCCACTAATCATCATTTATTGGATTACATTTATCTAACTTTTAGTGTACTTTACTAATTTTTAGTAGTTTTTCATTAAACCAACTTAAGGAGCGATTAAAACTAAAATAACTATGTGCAAAGTTAAACGAACTGAAGCCAGACCCTCAAAAATTCCGCAACGACTACTATCCCAAGGAGAGTTTCATCAACAATTAAATCGAACAATCTCGTTCCGATAATAAGCGTCGTTAAAAAGTAAGCTGGGCCGACGATGGGAAAACAGTCTAGAAAATTCGCACGCCCCCGCCTCGTGGCCGAGCCTCGTCCTTCCGAACCGTGGAAAAAAAGTAAGAAGCCGCGAGGGACGGGGGAGGCAATCGTTTTTTTCAAAAAGCGATCGCCGAGGAAATTCCGGACGGCCTAAAAATACCTCCTCGAGGACTCGAAGGACTTTTCATTAAACACGAGTGGACGTTAGGCGGCGAGGAAACGGCGAGAAGATTCCCCCGCAGCCGTTGATTAGTTTTCGACTGATTTCCTCCCGGGTCTCCCTGCGAGTGTTTACCGTTCGATTTTATGCTACGCCCACGCAGTTCGCCCGCGGACGCCGGCTCCTCGGCGTATATACATATCGCAGGGCCGGGGGACTGGACTACTCGCTAAGGCTGATGTATAGCCGTTGTTCCTCCTATGTGCCCTTGCCGATGTGCTCGAATTGACCGGCTCCGACTGACGCCACTGAGGCATCTTCTCTTTTTTTCGTCGTCCTCCTTTGCGTCGAAGTAGCTCGATTATCTCGCTGAATCTATTGAGGGGGTAAATCGCGGGAAAGTTTTCTCGATCGCAAGGCCAAGTTGCGCGTATGAATTAAATTATAGTTTGTTATCTTCGGTTGTACAGAAGCGAATGTTACTATTTTTAGGAGCGCTCAAATTATGCGTTCGGCTATTTTGAGTTTGCTGGGAAGAAGGGATTAGAATAAAATGAAAATATTTCATCAAAAACCATATAATAAATTACATTATATTTCAAAAAATAATTCGTATTATATTTCAAAAACGCAAAATACGGAGTTATGTCCTGCTGGATATCTACAGAATTTGGATACGATACAAAACAAATGTGTATTTTGTTATCTTCTTGTATGTTATTTTCATAACGAATGAAAAATTGCGTTTGAAACTGACTAGGAGAGGACATGAAAGTACCCTAAAAAAAGTTTACTTGTAAAAACGATATTCTCCAGCAGAGAATAACAATTTTACTAGAAAAGCAGCGCTAAGTACTAGTCAGTTTTTTAAGTTGCCATAAAGGTGTCGGATATTTTAAGGCGACCTAACTTTTTTTCTGCGTTATTCTGAAAATACCCTCGCGGTCCGCTGCAAATTAATTAATTAACTGTAAACGATGCTACAGCTTTAAAAAACTATACTAATTTTAACCTCTGCCTCCCCTATTTATTAAATTCCCATTAGAGCCACTCGACCATTCGAAAATACGACGCATCGAAGGCAGCCCAGAAAAGAAAACATTCCAAAGGCAAACCGCAAGCTTACGTACTCCGACATGGAAATATCCCGACCTTACGTTATAACCGCGCGACGAGTCGGACAAATCGCTACTGCCGCGTTCCACTTAGCGGGCACGCGAGCGCGCCATCCCGATAAGGCGATTAAGCGGGTAAATAAGGAGAGCGCGAGAGGGAAGGGAGCTTTTTCGAACGAGAAAGCGAAGAAGCCGCGGACTCTCCCCTTTCGATTTCTCCGCTTATTAGACGCGAGCGACGAGGCGCGGAGTCGCCCGCGCACTATTTATAGTTTCGCTGAATGGACGCGCGACGCCGGCCGTTCTTATCCCGTATTTTTAGAGCCGAGCGAAGTGCACGCGCACCTGCACGCGCCTACACCTTACGGCTTGTGTTACGGAATGTACATTGTCGACGGGGGTGGGTTCGAGGTATTACACACCCGGTGCCGCGCGGGGCTGCTACTCGCGTAATTCGGTTGCGTAAGGGGTTACGAATTGGTCTAGGAACGGGGTGAACAACGGGAGCGGCTTTTATTGAAACGTAAATTGGTATTGAATTTACTTACTCTGATTTTGCTTTTTCATGGAAATACGTTTGGATGATTCACGAGCTTTACAGAAAAAAATGTATACCGCAGTTCTATATGATACTTTGTAAAATAATAATTTTTTGACCTCTAATTTAATTATTGTAAGCGGTGGAATTCAAAAAGAGAAAGAAACTCACAAGAACATGAACAATTTGGTTTTAGTACTATAGATACTTATTATAGTAGCTTTTTAAAATAGAAAAGATTAAATCTTAGCGAAAGTCAAAACACGTTATATTGTACCCCTTTCGAGACAGTCACGTCCTGCCCAGAAAAAAACAAGCCTCGGTCAACAACTTAGTGACGTGCGTTGCTAATTCTGTAAAATATTTTTATTTAAATACATAATAAGTAAACGTGATTTATTTCGAATTAATCACATTTACAAGAAAGCCACTTTCGAACATCAGGCCGTCGATGTCCAAATTCCAGGGTTTAAATCAATCATGGTGTGCGAAAAGCTGCAATTGTATGATGATGGAACAATTGCGTTGTCCTCGCTAAAATTTTAACAAATTTAATTGTGATTAAATGTTTACACTATTTGTCAATTTGTTTCAATTGTTATTAGATCACTTGAATAAATAAGATGGTAACAAATAACCGGTTCGTTACAATCGTCAAAATCATCGATTTTATATTGTTGCTTGTATGTAAGTGTACATTTTTTGCAATAATAACAATGATCTATTTATAAAGATGTTGCATCATGTTTAACTGTGTAAGCCTAAGTTTTCTATATTTAAATAAGGTAAAAGATAATAAAACCATTAAACTGCACTTTTCAGTATTTACCCTAATTACAAGAACGGTATTTTACAAAACTATTTTCCAAGGAAAATAGTATAGTAATAAATTACAAAAACCTAAGCACAAACCTTTATCTAAATTACAGCGTTCGCTTAAGAACAATGTCAATTATGCAATTCCTCAGTAATTAAAATAGTTTTACAAAATTTACGCAATGTGAATTTTTTAAAAATAAAAAACAAGTCTTACATTTAACATACCCACCTCTTCCTCCACATTCAAACATTATCCTAAGTATCAGCCTCTCGAGAAGCCCTGAAATCTCGCAGTAGCACATTCCAGCGTGAGTATCCCTCCCGTCCCGGCGGCAGCTTCCCCTCGTAAACATTTTTACACGCGTCCCCCCGTTTCTCTAATCGCGTCGTTTTTTCTCCTTTTGCCGGGAGCGCGCGCGTGGCACTCGATTACTCCGGGTAAACGCTTCCGCCGCCTGCGGCTTAACCCATTTTTCCGCGAGCAACAAAAATCCGATGCGCCTCCGACCAATCGGCGCGCCCCGCTCACGGGATGTAAAAGTACAAAAGGTACGAGGAGGAAGAGGAGCGCGTGCACCGCGAAAAATGCGCGCTTATCGCGCGCGCGCCCCCCGACTGCGAGGGATATACACGTATACACGCGCATGTCTGTATAGACGGCGGGCAGGAGGTGGGCAGAATGCACGGAGGTGAAAGTCTGGCTTCTATGTGGCGTGTACCTGCCGGTCGCACTTTCGGAACGTCGGCGTACGGCGCGTGACGCCCCGGCGTGTGCACGCGCGTGTGCGCGGTTGTTGCGCGTCCTAATGGCACTTTTTCTTCCGCGCGGGGCTGAATTGCGGACGTCGCCGGGCGGTCCATCGCTGGACGCGGACAGGCGATTTAGTCACCGTGAAGGCACCTCTTTCTCTCTCACTTTGCGTGGCTTATTGAATTTGGTGGGGCTTGTACCGAGGTCTTCACTCCCGCTGGTCGAGGAAGAAACGTCTTAATGCAAATTATATCGTATAGGTCTGATGGAATATTTTGAGAATAATTAATAAATATTTTTTCTTCTTTCAATTCAATGAGTATTATAATGATAACGATAAACGTTTAAGTTGCGCGTGACACCAAGAGTTCATACTAAATTATAAATATGCTACGTTTTGGCAACATCACGTCCGCAGTTAATTCTAGTCCAATCAATTTTTGTTAATTGTAGAAAAGAAAAAATAAGTAACGATTATTTTTCATTACACTATCAGACGGATCTAATGGAATCTGAAACATTTGTTTGTATTGTTCCCCATTGTTGTCAGCTGATTTCTAATGTCACCGATAAAACTTTTTTCATCCGATGTTTATGAGATAAATTCTTTTTGTGCTTACAATTGTTTTACTTTTGCCTTCGACAGAAAGTAGACCCGAATTACGAGTTTTAGATTGGAATATTGTTCTAAGTTTCGAATTTACTTTATAGTAGCTACTATATGGTTGTAACATCGATTTTTTCGGATATAGTTACTTTTTCTGTTTGAGTTATTTAATATCCTGGATTAATTTTAGAACTATTTTTTTAATTATTATGGTAAATTATAAGTTGACTTAAGATACTCGGATATTTCATGCTATGAACTTTTCCATATAAGTTGACAATTTCAAACTTCAAATCCAAACCAACTTTCTCAATTATAATCTAAAGAAGCAAAACAAATTACCAAGTTCATTAGCGCAGCAAACATTAAATTTTTCTTAATTCTACATGATTATTATAATCAATTATTTGTATGATACTATACCTAGACGCTATTTAAGTGTCCTCGACTAAAAAGCGCGAAAAAAAATTTCGAAAAAGTGAAGGCACGCTCTGCCTCCCTCGCTAAGCCAGGATATGTTCTCCCTCGGACCGCTCCCCTTTTTATCGATACGCGCGTCCCACGCGATTCCCGAGGCGACTCCGCGCGTATTTTCACGTTTCCTTTCGCAATAATCGTCGGCGGTCGCGTTCGCAATCCAAAGGGTATGGGGAGCGCTTTCGAGCGGTTCAGCTCTGGTTTCCAGGAAACGCGAAAGGAAAAATACGGTCCGCGCGCCGCCGCCGGTTGACAACTCACGGTATTCATTAACCTACTATCGTTCGTACTGACATCGCGATTGCGCCTCCCCGTACACTCGTCGCGTTAGCGCAAATTATGATTGATTCAACGTTAGATTATCTGGGGAACGCGTCGCTCACCCGCACGTCACTGGAATTTTCAATTACTTTCAATTCGAGAATTTTAATCGTTACAGCGCCCACTCTGCTCGATCGTAATTGCAGTATCATTTGTCGCAGTGTGTGCGCGAATTTTATTTAAAAAGAGAATCTTCTTAATAGTCGTGTAAAAATATATTTGTCCCACAATGAAAATAAAAATAAATTCATGTTTACATTCAGTTTAGAATCTATTACGATAGTAAGATTTTATTTACCTTTCGGAATAATTATTTCCTTGTTTTTTTAATTTTCGTACGATAATATGTTAAAAACACAAATTGTAGGAAAAATTTAGCATTTAATTGTAAGTAATTTTCGAGGAAGAACAACACAATACTAGTGATCGTAGTACTTGTAACCCTGAAAAAAAATCTGTCATCGCAAGATGGGTCGCGTTTTACGACGAAAGAATTTTCAAAGCTAAATTTTGCTCGCTAGACTAAGTTTGCGGGTCAGGACTTTACGATGATTCTTCGTTTCCGCGATAATGCAACAAAAGCGCAATTTTTACAACTAGCCGTAAAGACATTCGACCGTGATTCTACGGAAAAACGGAACCGACTGGGTTTTCCTTATCGACGCCGTAAAGCTGGAAATACCCTCGTAAAATTTTGACTGCTTCTTTTCACACGATCGACCTGCGACTTCAAAAATTCAAATTATTCACTCCAACGCCAATAATGTGCAAGTCAACTTAAATTAACGTCTCCTTAATTTTCGTACAAACAGTAAAGTACTATCCACATTAAGTAGAAGAGTTCAAAAAGACAAAAGCAAAATCTTCCGAAAGATTTTTTAGCTTTACATCGAGTTCATTGTAGCAGTCATATAGTACCTACAGTCATTCTGTAAGGCACACATTCTTCTAATAGGATTGATTATGTATCTCACACGCAAAAAATAAATAATTTCTTTTTTCTAAACGTAAAAACAGATACTTAGTTTTAATTTATTTATATTTTTGTGGATATCGTGAATAAAAGTTTAATAAAGGCAGTGCACATACTTTATAATTAAAAAATTAATAAATTGTTTTTCAGTGTAAAAACGATTCTAGTTTTTAGTATTTTTATTATTTTTCGCCACTCCGTGCGGAAAGCCCGTTTTGCCGCACTCTCAACAAAGTACGTGCGCTGAAAATCGAGCTTTCCACACGTCGTAGCAAAAATACCGTACGATTCATGTTCGGTAAAGAGATTCTCATCTCGTATGCTTTCTCATCTCGCGTGCACGCAAACATCACACGAGACGAAAATCTACTTTACCGCACTTGTATCGTAATGTACTATTTCTATCCAGCTCCCCTAATCTGCAACCTAACGCAAAGAGCAGAAAGCGCGATCCCCACCGTAATTACTCTAGTTTCCCAAAATACACCGATTCGGCAGACATCGAGCTCCAAAAATACCCCAGACGAGCCTCGCGCCTCGTGATTCGAGGAGCACGTGTCGCGAAGTTGTCTCCGGCGATGCCGATCTCGCTGGGTGCAATGACTCGGGCGCGAATCCCCGAGCGTGACGGGGCGATTTCATTCTTCCAAGTCGGCCGCGAGATTGTCTGCGCGCGACGGATTTCTCCTTGCCCGGGGGGGAGGGAGAGTTACGCACACCCCCGGAATTTTTCGAGGGTAACGCGCTCTTCCGCCGGGTAACGCGGGGCGACGGCTTATCGGGGGGCGGATCGACCCGCCGCTATTTTTATCTTAGCCCCGCGTGAATTAAAGTCACGACTCGGCTCTGAAAAATCCTGACGTCCCGCGACGGAGTGTTATTTCTGGTGTTGTATGGTAATAAACTGGGGGGCTTCTGATAAGGTTGCGTGGACACTTTGTGAATGGGTGTGTAATTTTGGCTTCGAAGTCTTGCGTTAATTCGTATCTCGAAGTTCAGTCGCTCGATTCGAACAGTTCCGACTTGTAATTGTGGGGTAGAACGGGCTGATAAACAGCTTATCGAAGTTATTCGGCCGTTACGTTTCATCGATTTACCGGGTGTATTATCTGACATTCATCAGCAAATGTGATTTATCAGTGCTTGAATCAAGTCAACTAAGAAAGAAAATTGTATCCTGATCGTGATAAAAAACTTTAATAATTAAGAAGCCATCTTTTATATTAAATTGTAATTATAGTATTGAAGGAAATAAAACATGAAAAGAATATATAAATTATTTAATAGATTGAAAACTACAAGAAGAGAATCATTAAAACATAAGATGATAAATTTATGACAACATAATACATACAAAGTTTAAATTTATTACCGTGCGATGCACTAAGCCTTTTTCAAAATCGTGTAAGCGCAATACCAATCGATGAAAATCATCCTAAAAAATTTTATACACAATTCTTCATATGATGAACAAAGTTCGTAGTTAAATTCCATCATTAAAACAAATCAAATTTAAAAAAAAACAGCATGGATTATATTTCTATGGAACAGTTTATTACAACAAGCTTTATACGTACACTTTTGAATTAAATTCAGAATAAATAAACATTTTAGGTACATGATATGTTAAATAATAAATTAACTTTATCAAATTATTTTATCACTGATTATCAAATCACAGTGTAATAAGAAATTGATGATTGATATACGTATATAAATAGTCTAAACTTTTTGAGAACAAAATCAGAAATACGCTCAAATATAGTTTACAGAGGTACTTCAAAGTAATAAAAAATTTTTTGATTAAAATTCGTAATTTAAAACTGACTCAACAATGTACCGATGAAATAACAATACGCATAAAACTGCCACCTCGTATCGCAATCGATCAATGACCCCTCAAAGCTCATTGAAACTTAATTCGAGTAAAAATCTACAAACGAACGTAATAGCAAGATTCGCGAGTGTAACAGGCGCTTCGTAAAAGAAGAAGAAGAAGAAAAAAAAAGAATTTTCAATTAGCGCGCGTCGGCCGACCGAAAAAGCGGGGCGCGAATCGCGCCGCGCGAAAGCAGATGGACGTCGTCGAGCGCACCGAGACGACGACGCGCCGGCTTTCCAGAACGGAACGGAAGTTTCTCGTTTCCTACTTTTTAATTGGGCCCGACGATGATAAATCCTTACGACTTTAATTGAGAGAGCGAGCGCTCGCGCGCGACCGCGCGGCCAAGTCCCAGCGTCGACCAATTAATTAGACGTCGGGGGCTGGCGCCCCGAGGCCGCTAATGGCGCGACAATGACGCCCGATCGGCGATTAACTTTTTTTTTTGTCGCGAGGGCGGCGATCGATCGGCGAACTACCGTGATTTTATTGCTTTCTTTGGAGAGTTTTTTTATTTGCGTTTTGCTTTCTTCTTTGATAATTAAATTATGAGATGGTTATATTCAGTGATTTTATTGCGACGTCGTTAATTCTGTTAGCACGTGTCGTTAAAATATATTAATCATTTTTGTACTAATGTGAGGGTTTATTGTCCTACATATACTAGTCTTTTTATTTTGCATTTTAATTTATTTAAATTTCTTTGGTAATTTGTACAAAAGTATATTAAATAATTTATTTTACCTCAGAATCAGTTTTAATCCTCACTTAATAAGCGATGACAGGATATTATGATTCATTTAAGGAACAAATTTTATTGGATAATGGGAAATATCAGGTTGGATGGCGCCAAAATTCAAAACGTTTTGATATGAATTTCTTATTTTAAATTGAATTATCAATTGCTGATTCAAATAATGAAGTAATTATTAAGCTTCAATTTTTCTAATTAAATTTTATATATTAAACAATTTAAAAAAAAACTTTTTGATTTATTTTCTAATATAAAAAATTAAAATACATATTAACGTGCCATTTAATATTTACTTTAAAATACTTTTTAAATATAAAATATGAAATGCTATTCTATTCTATTCTATTATAAGGAGAAGAAAGTGCATTTTGTTGATAATTGAATATTTTCCCGAATATTATGAAAAAGTATAAACAAATTATGTGGGCAACGTCCTTTCGATTTTGCTAGTACATTATTAAAATTAGTACATTTCGCCATGAGCGTGGGAGTAGTTTATTTACCTCGTGTGATGTTCTTCAAACAGATATGAATGATTTCATACCTATAAATAGTCTTACACTGAACCAATATTTTGCTCTTTTTACATGTCATTAACGAACAAAAGATGAGCAATAAAATTTTTTAAATTATTGGAAAAGGCAACCCGTTATTTCATTTCTTTAGCAACCAACTTTTTATGCAGTGCGCATTGAACAGGAAACAATGCAGTCGAGTCGAAGTAGCCTCGATAAATGAATTATTAGAAAAGCCATTTAATTTTACGGCACTCACGATCTAGTCGCCTTTATATTAGAATATTCAGCGCTAACGATCAATCGAGCTGACGCGCCGAGGCCGATGCATGACTGGATTTTATTCAGCGGGTGATCGACGCCGTCGAGCCCCACAAAAGGGCCTGTATCGTTGACGGATACAGTTACATTTAATTATCCCTGTGTCACCCCCTCCTCGGCGTGCGCCGCTTTACAAACTTATTAATAGACTAATTGAGTCGAAATTTAATATTGCCTCATCCTTTGCAGGCCTCGTTTATTACATATCCCTCGCCGTGGGTTTAGACGGGTTGATCGATCTGTGCGCGTGTGTGCGCGCGGGACGCCCGTTTTTCGATGGCACATATTGACCTAGAAAAAATATAACTGTACGCCTTTATAACATCACTTCCGTAATAAAGGTCGTGCATATAATAAATTTTGTAGTCTTAAATTTTCATGAAGCGCCGCTTCTGATCTTGCTCCTGTTATTTCAGAGGTTTTCACCCAGGCGCCTGTTTCTTTTTTTTCGGCACGCTTTACGAGGGCAACATTATTTCATGACTCGTTGCTTTTTTTTGACGTAACGGGTTTTGCGGCTATAAATTTTACGCGAAATTTTACGTTATTTAAATCTTTACACGCTCACTCACATTCGCGCACAGGCACGCACGCACCCACATTCATAAACATTTTTCTTTTAATTTTCAAAATTCATGTTAACACTTTATTAAAAGTTATATAATTCTGAAATATGAATTTTGGGTACCTAATTAAATAGAATATTTAGATCATTCAAAACACTTGGAGAACTGATTTTATGTAAAACTCAATTCTTTTTAATGTTCATTGTTTTTGCAAACTGATGCATAGTTGCGATTACTTTTATCGATTAGAAGCTGCTGCATTTGAATAATCGATTTTTCTTACAAATTTGATAATCCATCATTGTACTACATATAAATACTATGAAAATATACGAAAGAATATTTGTGTGCAAATTTATCAAGAAATACAATTCTATTATTTATAGCAATATGCACATTTGCATAATTAATAAAGTTCTGAAAACTAAAACTAAAATGCTGTGAAAGGTTTCAACGCAGTTAAGACTTTGTTAAGTTTTAATTAACAATTAATTAATTAGATTGTGAATTGTCACTCTTCTTTGTAATGCTACTTTGCCGGATTTTATTTTTTAAAATTTTTTTTCAGAATACGAAACTTTATTAGTTAATATTCCTTATAATTTTTTATAAGGTTTGTTGATCAAAATCATAAATTACTAACAGCAGATGGGTCTTTGTATATTGAGAATCTTTTCAATTTTCAAAAATGTATGGATTATTTTTATTCAATTTTTTTCACCCGTGAAATTTTTAACCCTTTCATTTTCAACTCCTATAAGAATAGAAAACTTCTTAAATCGACAACTTAATAAAGAGCTGTAACTGCCTCGATTATCAACCAATTCAAAATGAGCAGAAAAAATACGAACAAGTCCATCGCAGCAAAAGAAAGTCGATCCCATCCAACAATGAGATTTTCCTCTCGTCCGATTGAATAGCAGCCGCGGAATAAAAGAAAAGCTCGTCAGCAAACAATCGCGCCACCCACCCGCGGCTCCCCTTTCTCCTCTCGGTCATCCGGGCGTCTGGTCGCATCCGGCGGGGCCCCGCGAGAGCGCACCCGGCGGGAACGGCCGGGGGACTTTGACGAGTCAATCCCCGCGCGCGGGGGCCCGTGAAAACGCGCGGCGATTAACGAGCGAGGCCCGCGCCCGGCCAATCAAAAAGAGAGAGTCGGCCGGGCACCCGCCCGAGAGGAGACAGTCATTTTCCCCGTAATCAGATACAATTCGTTAGGAGGTGATTTCTAGCCGCGGCCTTTGTGCGCGACGCGCCGCTGATTTACGGGCCGCGCGCGCGCGCTCTCGTCGATTGAAATTCGAACGCGACGAGAGCTACGACGGTGACGACGAAAATTGCGTTTTTTTTTTCAATGCGAGGAATGCTGATGCGAGGCGGCGCTTTCTCCGTTTGCGGATTTTTCGATTTCCTTGGGGAACTGTTTTTTTTTTGTTTTATTTTGGCTGCGGGTGAGATTGTTGGGAAAACTGTTTTCGTCTGAGATTTGTAATGCATTCGTTTACCGTGGAGCTATAAATTTCACGAAAATCAGTGCGAGCAGATGAAATTCACTAATTTCAGTGAGTTTTTATTTTACTTTTATTTTACCGATATTTCAGTAATTTATAAGTTGGCTTTGCACAAAAGTAACTATCAATGTCATTTAATCGATTCACTGAGAGAAATGTTTTAGTAATTTTTATAAGATAGTACGGTAGTTTAGTCACAGACTGTAAGTTTGTAAAATTTTTACCATACGTTTAGTAATTTTAGTAAATTTTTAGTACATTTTTAGTATTTTTTATTAGATTACTAAGTAATATTTCATTGCTCATATTTTTTCAACGAATCATGAAGATCCCAATGAGGCACATTAGAACACTGTAATATTTTACCCATAATATTTTATGTATATTCATATGATTATGCAACGAAATCTTCCTACTTGAAATTCTTCTTTCTATTCAAGAAAAGATTTTTCTATGAAAATTTAAACGATACGAAGCTCAATTTGTATTTTACTAATAACTATAGTTAAAAAACTATCACTGTTGCGCTAACACCGACACGTCGGTAGTAAAAAATTCCTTGCAAACAATTTCGCGTCCCACATACCCGTTAATAATATTCAACCGATTTTCCGAGCCGATCGCCCTTTTAACCGTGAAAAATCGCGCGCACTCGTTCGCCGACTGGCAACAATGTATCACCGGCGCGGGGCCCGCGGCCGGAGCTCATGCAGTACCTCCTCGGGCGTTATGCAGTTTGTCGAGGCTATTTGTACGCCTCTCCTCTCTCGAGAGGTGCAAGTGACCCACTTCTCCGGATCCCCGGCCACCAAGTCCGATCGACCTCCGCGTGCGATCCCTTCTCTCCCGGCGTCCGCGCCTCCTTTTTTTTCGCCCGCTTTCCTCTTGTCCGCGCGCGCGCGCCTCGTTTTCATTCTTGTCGCGCGCTCCAACGCTGTGTCGCTTATCTCGGCGGTTCGTTTACGCGGGGCAGCCTCTCGACCCTTGTTAAAACTGACCGCTGCGCTAGGATTCGGGTTGTGATGATAGGCAAATTTTTGGGTTTTATGCAGTGCGCCCGCTGAATATTCGACGGTTAATTGACGGGGGTTGCGTAAGGCTTTGTTTTGAGAGCTCCATTGAGAAATTATTTGTGTGGATGAGTTGACGCTTTTTTTTCTATTATACAGCTGTTTTTTATAGGCTCTACTGTCGTTCTAATTTGAATGGAGGATGAAGACTTGATATTTGCATGTTTTTTTTTACAAATTAATTCTTTTCCGATTAAATTTTGCTGCACTGGAACACTTTTAATAAGACTAACTATGTTCAAACTTAGTACCTAGCTTATTGCATAAGAATTTGAAGGGGGAATTATTAATAATTAATTTTTAAAAAGTTTGCTCTCTAAATATGAATAAGTGAAACTTATATGCACTTTTTCTACGTTATAAGTCGTTCACTAATTCGACATTAGACATGTGCATTTGGACGAATTTCACATTTTCATATTTAGAGACTGTGTACTCGTAATCCAATAAAACGTAACATCTCTCGTAATTAATCGAAATCAAGCGAAAAACTCGAATCGCCGTCAACGAAGTGACCGTCCGTCAATGAAATCCAATCCCGCAGCCGAGCGGGCGACCCTATTCGGCGCTGGAGCACCAGAAGCGCGCGCGGAAAAATCCGTGGCGCGTCGCGCGACTTTGGCCCCGCGAGCGCACCGTCAATCACGGCCGATCTTATCCGTCCCGCCGCGGCGGCACGCGCCGCCGAGTATCTCCTCGGTTACGCCTGACACGATTTCCCCGGCGATCGCCAATCGCCTCGGCTCATCTCCGTGTCCTCCTCCTCCTCCCGTGAAAAATTTCACGAGCGATTTGTAGGCCCAAAAGTGAAAATTTCGGTGAGGTGAGATGGAAATGCTGCGATAGAAACCCTATGCGATGTTGATAATATAATACAGGTGTTATCTCGCGGTCGGTAGGTTGTTAATTTGTTGTGACTTTTTTTAGAGGAGAATTTGCTAAGTAATTGCTGCTTGTAAATGAAATATTTCAGAAGCGGAGTAATGTAGTGCGTGCAATTATTTTTTAATGAATTAACAAATCATGCACTGATAATATCGTCAGGTGCGTCTAACGGTTACTTTACTCCCCCTTTTTTGAGTGAAAAATCGTTGTTATAATTTGTTAGACGTTATAAGATTATTGTAGTGATATTATTTGCAGTTGTATGCGGAGTAGACTTGATTACGCTTTAATTAAACTGTTTATGAAATATATTTTTTGCTCATCGTTCGTGTGCTTATTACTTTGTTAGAAATTTAATAAAAAAGGGATTAATAAATTTTATTTCAACAATATGCAAAGTGATTATCTTCCGAATGTTTTAGTGTTTTTTTTAATTAAATTTTTTAATAAAAATAACGTTTGTGCGTTATCATTACATAAAGATTTGGCATCGTATATCATTCATTTGATACCGATTTTTTATGTGCAGATTTATTACCGACAAAATAAAAAAAATGTCTCGATGCAGCGAAAATGATTTAGATAGGTGAAAATTCGTTGGATGGTTAATTTCATTGCTATAAATTTTAAAAAAGATTGCTAACCGCTGAATTGATTTTAATAAAATTTAATTCGGAAACTAATTAAACCACTAGATGCTGTAAAATATGCAAACCAGCATTCTACCTGTTAAAAATGATAAATATATCATACATCATCTCTAACAGTGGAGCCACGGTGAAACCTCACCGGAAAAACGTGAACATCGCGTTCAACCAGGGTCGGCGCAAATAATAAATTGCAGGTCGCTCCATCAGCCAATTACGCCGGCGGCTCATTAATTGCTTTTTCCACTTTCGCGGGGCGCGCGACACGCGCGGGAGGCTGTTGCTCGCGAGGTCGGAGCGCGCGCACGGGGCCCCAAATTAGATTCGCCGACGAGCGAGTGCAGCTATTAGCCGCGCACCGAAAGGCAGCGCCGTTTAGCAGACGGTCGCTGACGAGTTTGCGCATCGCGGAGATGAGAGGCACACGCCATGGCACTTTTACTGTTCAGTATGAAAGGCTATAATGAATGTACTCACCTAGGCTTTTGTTTATTTTCGGACTTTTATTGGCTAGTGATTATTTGTATTTTCTATTTTAATCGCTTGTGTAGTCAAGTTGGGTGGTTCGTATTTTATTGAAGATTCAGACCTTTATACAGTCTTGATGAAAAAATTGTATTTTTAGATTATCTGTCCCTTTCGCAGCGGGATCTTGTGGATCTCTGATGGTTTCTTTTTTTGTTAAAAGAAATATATATTTATAAAGTTACTTTAAGTAAGAGAGTTTTCGAGATTTATTTTAAATTTGTATATTTAAAGAGATCAAAGTAAATATTTGAGACTTTTTTTTATTAAAAATATAACATTAGATACAACAAGTAGATGATAAAAAGGTCTTAATTTTAAATAAATTAAGATTCATTTGGCACATCTGTTTCATCCTTTCTTTTTTAAACACGTTTTATAACAATAAAGCAAATTGAATATTAAACGCAGCCACTTGCATTTATTCTAAGAAGAACCCACAGAGAGAGGTAAGAGTTTTTCCATTAAAAATTTTCCTTAATGGAATGTTTGATTGCCCTGAAATCCGATTCAACGAAAAATCATCCCCCGCCGGTAATTCAATCGCCTCTAGCTCCTCGCATAAAAAAATTAATTCCCCCTTCTTTCCATTATAAAACTCAAGCCGCTCCCCGAAGCAGCGGCGATACCTCGCCAAACAATTTCACCGGAGCCCCGCTTCGCCCCACCCCCGCGGCTTATCAAACGAAGATTTCATTACTCTGAAATTTCAGCGTCCCGCTTAAAAGAAAACGACACTCGAACGGCCGCCTCCGATGAGCAAATTTATCCTCGGCGCCGCGGAGGAGAGAAAAGAGCGGCGCGCGCGATAATTTATCAGCGCAGTGAAACTGCGGCGCTCCGATCTCCCTCGTGGGCGTCGCGCGCGCGCTTCGCGTATTTGCTTTATCGTGATTTAGCTCTCGCGATGAGATAACCGGGTCATCGCGACAGGTGTTTCTCGACGCGCCGCCGCCGGAGAGGCCGCGCGCCGCGTCTCCGGTATATAGTGCACGGGAACAAGTGAAATTATCGCTCGCTTCCTTAGGCGTCTTAACTCGCCTTCTATTCAGCCTGGGAACGTTATTTACTTTACTTTGTTAAAATTGAAATTTTTTATTTTCTTTTTTTAAGTGGCTATGGAAATTATAGCCCTTTTTCTCAGTTTTTTAGGCGTCACGTCATTTTTTAATAAGGTACTGTCTCATTTTAAAACTAATCTGGAAATTCCTATAAAGTGCCAGTGCATTAAAAGTGCACTTTTGTCCATTTTTTCCTAAAAGCTTAAAATGTGTTTTTTTTTATTGCATAATAATGCATTCTTATGCAGTTTTTTAAATGCATAAAAATGCATCTTTGTGGACGATGACATAACTATAATATCATATAAGATTTTTGAACATCAATTAATAAGTAACTAGCTATTGCTATTTGTTAAATTTTCAGTTACGATAAATATGTGATTATAATCAAAAATTCTTTATATTATAAAAATATGTAGTATATACAAAAAAATAAGGTAAAACAAATTAAATGTATATTAGTTTTACAGACGTATTTTCAAAAAAATAAACTACTATAACTGATTTGTGAGCGAGGTAACACTGACTACTAACTAATTAAATACATATTCGAATATTAGAATAGAAAACATGATATTGTTTTTGAATTATTTATTTATTTACCTTTCTATTTATTTATTGGTATTTATTATACTTTCAGCCTGGTGTTTCGCCTTTCCGCCTGTTTAACCGACCTGCCTGCTTACCGGGGAAACTCGGCACCCTTTAATGTAATTCCGTAAAGTAAATCAGCCTTGAAGCTTATTTGCCTGCTTTTTCTCCTATCGCAGAAATCTCAAGAAGTCGGCTTTCACATTATGAATAACAAACTCCTTCTGCCTCGCTCGCCTGGCTCTTTTTTTTCCTCCTTCTTATTTCCACGCAGGAGCTTACTCGGGCGGAATCGAATAAATCAATTAGCGGAGAACTCAATTACGATCGGAGAAGTTTACTTTGACGTTGTAGAAAAGAAAACTCCGAGAAATTAATTGTCTATCTAATTTAGAGTTTGCTTTATTTGACTGCGAGATTAAGACGTACTGTGATTTAACTTTTATTTATATTTTTCTCGTAGCGGAGGATAATTAGATCGATCGAAGCAAGTAGTTAAGAATTTTTACTTGGTATTGCACGATTTAAAATTAGCTTATAAATAATTAAAAAGAAGAGAAAATAAACAAACTTCAGCTGTCAGGAATAGCATTCCTGACTTATTTTTAAAAGCTTCATACTGCAAGCACAAGAATAAATTAGACTTTATTTTTATTTTAATCAATAGGGAGCCTTCATCGATCAAACTATTTATAAAACTAAACTAAATTTATATATTAATAAATTATAAGTCTTTGATTATCGCTGCAATCCATGTTAAATTACCTTTACCAGTAATGGCATTTCGATTAACTATCTAACAATTTCGGCTGAGCTTTTAAGAAAAATAGAGCTTTCAAAAAAGTTGTCTTTAAAGCTCAGATAAAAATTGTATGGATTTTATCCGAATAACGGTAATTTATAACAAATAATTTTGCACAATAATCCTACTTTGTACTCGTTTTTACGGAAAAATCATTATAAGTTTTATTTGAAACTTGAACGTCGCGAAAAGCTCCATCAAAATTATGGAAATATTCCGTACAAATTACAGAGCTTTTCCTGCAATAAATGATATACAGGATATATTATTACGGGAAAACTTCGTAAAAATTATAGAGATTTCACCAGAATAATCACGGAGCTTTTATCGTACAATAATTTCAGAGTTTTTGCTCTAAAAATGACTGAGCTTTTTAGAATATTCTGATAAAAATTGCAAAAATTTTGAGTATTGTATCTTCTAAATCTAGATTAGAGAAATTTCTGCGAGTTCACTAATTTTATCAAATAATTGAGTACATCAAATTTCGCTAATTTAAATTTCGAGGGCAAACTCAGTCCAGTATTGAAAACTGCATATACAAATTTTGAATATTGCAAACCGCCTGGCAATTAAGTTTCTTCAGGTACTTTTTAAACTAAATCAAACAAAAATCATACATCGTACCAAATTAAAAATACATACTTCAATCTAAAAATAAATTAGACTCTAGTAACTAAGGCAACAAAATGAAGTGACTTTCCAACTATCCGAAGCAGCCGAGCACTCGCGCAACGAGAGTTCGGAAACAAGCCGTACCGCGCGCAAAGTAACATATCATTGCGCGGGAGCTCGTCGGGTTTCTAATCACAGAGGAGTGACGAATTCCGAGCTGCAGGCGGCCGGTCTGGCGAAAATGCAAATGCGCCGCGGACGCGCGCGGCAGTCCGTGGGCTCGAGCTTTTCGTCGGTGCGCGCGTGCGATAATACCCCCGGCGAATTGCGTGCTCCGGTGCTCTTCGTCGCCGGGACTAGTGGGACGCTAACCGCCGGGTATTGCATTTGCGGTAGGGCCGAGCGTGGGCGAGGTTATTTACACGTCCGCAACGTAATCGCCGATTATCAGAAGTTATTTGGATTATTGCCGTCTTACTGTTGGATTATTTTGTAATGGTAGTGGAAAATGGTATTGCAGATTTTAGATTTTTAAAGGAAAATTTTGAAATAACTGATTTAGAATAATTTAGATGTTTGTGCTTTATAATTGAAGATGTTTTTGAAAGCTAATTGGTTTTAACTCTCCTGTGCACTTGGTAGCTGCGGTAGTAAATACGGAGAACGCTTACAGTTCATGACGAGATAATTCGATATAGAGCGCAGGAGAGTTGAACTAGTATAAATTACTTTAATTTAAAAATTAGATATCTTATTATTTTGAGATGCCTTATATTCATCATTAGCTAGAGTATGGTTAAAAGAAAAGAAAAACAAGAAATCGATTTTTGGGTTGTATATATGAAAAATAAAAATATATTCGAAATAAGAAAGTCATTTTCTGCCCTGATCCAAATCTTAAAAAATGTATTCATTACCAAAATTAAGAAAAATTGTTAACGTCAAGTTAAAATGATAAACTACTTAAACATCAGTTAATGTACAGTGTGCAACCTACTAAAGAAAAATATTGAATTTAAAGATCACTCTTTCAAAACCAACATCCAGTTTGTAAAGTGACCCAATTCACAAACGTACAATTTACGTATAAGTAGCCTAAAAAGAGCAAACGAAATAAACGATCCGCAGAAAACCAACTCTTTACCCAAGAAAATTAAGGCACATTCCGCCCTCTTTGCAGACCCATTCCCGCGAGTATACCCCGCAATTCCATTTCCGCGGCGCTCGTCAGCCGAAAGAGTCATTACAGGATGGGCACCTCGACGGGGCGCGAGTAAACAAAAATTTTCGAGGCGGGCCGCTCTTTTACCGTTCGGCAATGCGTTTTTCGGCGAATGTGCGCGATTATTCGTAATGAGGCGCGACCGATGCATGTGCGCGTTATTACGCGATAATGATCGTACCGCGAGGCACATACCGTGCGGAAATAAAGAAACACTGATGAAGAAACTTCGAGCTACTCGTTTTTTTTTCAGGACGCGTGAGACTTGCAATTTTGTCGAGTGCTCTGCGCGAGGCGAGGCGATCGAGGCTCGCTTTTTTCTGCTACGTAACTCGTCGCAAGGCTAATCGAGAATTTTCATGACGGTAAGTGGAGGCGTTTTCCGGGGGATGCGAGTGTTGCATTTTGCAGTTTATGAGCCTGATGAAGTATTCAGTTTTAATTTTTTTTATGGCTTAGTAAGGTTATTCTAAAGGCAAGATGGAAATGAAATCAATTTCACTGTTGAAGGAATTTCATTATTAAAGAAATAATTTACGAGCTGCATAAAATTGTACCGATATTGCAAATGGATATTAAATATAGTTAATATTTAATACAGAACAATTTTTATTTAATTTCTATGTAAAACCGTTAACACCATATAATGAAAATTGCAATGGAGTGCTAGCATTTTATAATAGAGCACTGATTAATATTTTATTCTGCAACATTAAATACGCGAAGAAAAATATTTTAATTGTAAATTTGCTACGTAGTTTAAAGATTACAACTTTGTGTGTGATAAAAATTAGTACATTTTACTTTAAATTTTACTACACTTTTGTGTGAATCTATTGAAAATAATTTGGATTAATGCAAAATGCATTAAAATCTTTATTACCCTTTTTTATTATTTTCTACTCTATTGAAAATTGAATAATTTTTTAATTAAAAGTATCAATTACTACACGCAGATATGTAATACTGACCTCGATAATTTGAAGAAAAGATTCATGCGAATAATCAAAGCTTTTTAAAACTCGATATTAATTAAACTGGTAATTTTAGTACGAATTATTTTAGTAGTCTCCATCAAAACTGAAAAGGAAATGTTTAACAACTCCTAACTTTCTCCACAAAGAAGCAAAAAGTACTCAATCAGTTCGCTTAAAAAAGTAATGCTCGCCGTAATTTTTTTGTACAAGCACACGGAAGATCCAATCTCGAGATTCGCTCGCTCGTGTACCTTCACAAACCGTAAAGCAAAATTGAAATGTAGCAGGCACTTACGGGCGCGCTCGCAGACACGCGAGCGCCGCGGCTCGTCCTCTCGGAGTCGAGTGTCGAGGCCCCCCGCCGTCGCCGCGGCTCTAATTAGCCAATTTAATCGCACGCGCCCGGATTTCGCCGCCGAGGAACACTTTGGGTTCGTCATTCGATCCGCCACTTCCTAATTAAAAAAAAATACCGCAAACTCGAAAGGAGAAATACGCGTACAAAGGCGTCGGTTCAGCGGTGTTTTATCCCTTCGATGCATCCGGACTTGCTGAAAAATAGTTTATTTATTTATTTGTTAAACTAGAAAAATTACAAGGTAATCCTACATTAGTAAATATATCGTCGTTTCTTACAGTACAGAATTTTTCAGTTTCTTCGATTTTTCTTCGAAATTAATGAACCGATCGAGTCGTACAAATGCTCACTTTGTACTCATTTTAATTCTTTAGAACTTTTCTTTTTAGAGCATTCAAAATGCTTCATTAGTTTTTAACCAGGAAGACAAGCAAGTAAAAATAAAAGAAAAATTTTTGTTCTTAATTGCTGATAAAAAATAGTTGATGTTAGTTTTTTATACGAAACATCAGAATGTCGTTGTGGAGTGTCCTTCTTGTGATGGTCCGAATGGTTCTGCTGCTGTTTTTGTCACAGTATCAGTGATTTTCCTAACGCTGCAACTCGACTCTTCGATAGTCTGGAAGGGATGCATTTAGCGACGTCGAAGTACAGAAAAAGAAGAATAAAGACACGGGTAATTAAGTCGCACACTTTTCTTCTTAATTTTATGCGAGGAAACTGTAGGTAACCTGGAAAGTTTAGAGAAGAGAATTCGCTAATACCCGGTTTAATGGGGTAGATTTATGTATGGATATGTTGATGCGCGCCGGTGCGCGTTTGTAAGATTGTCGCGCATCGCTGATTTTGCCATAAGCTAATTTATGTAATGGCCCCAAGAACAATGTAATAGTAATGATTAGACGGCAATTAATGTTATGACTTTTTAATGCGCGGTTGATAAATAATTCATGCGAGTAATTAATAGCACCCGGTGCCTTTTTAAAAAGGAGAGAGAGAGAAAGAAGAAAAAAAATTAAGAGTAATTGTAACGCGCGAGGTGCTGATAATATGAAAATGAGGGATCCTTCTTTTTCTTTCTCGAGCAACACAGCGCGCACGAATTTACGGTAAATTATTTTTGTATTCCCCTTTTAATCTCTTTAATTAAGGTATTGGACGGTGACCTAAATAGCAATTTTCGATAATTGTAAAGTCGGTTGACTGTATAAGTAATTTTATTTCGTTTCGTTTTATTCGCTCGATAAGCTTAATTCGCGAGGTTAATTTGATAATGCGAGTAAAGTTTATTATATTATTGTACAGTATTTTAAGTTATACTTGTTAATCTTTTACGTAGTCTTATTATTTAATAGTCTGTACGGTTATTCAAATGATTATTATACCTGTAATATGTAAGGTTACAGCTTTAGTACGAGTTACAATGAATCATGGAATTAAAATTAATTTTTTAAACTATTTACTAATTGATCGACTATAAAATTCAGTTTATTTTTGCGAAATTAACAATATTTATAAATTTGGACCAATGAATCAACGACTTGCGAAGAAAATAATAAGAGAAATTCTAAATCAATGTAAAACTTTCTTAGAAACAGCGCATAATCGCGCAAATAAAAAAACAATCGCTAAATTCCATCGAATCGGTCATAAACCGTAATTTACGCTCCATCGCCCGGTGCAAATTAGTAGCATAAACATCCCGAAACCATTCCAGGAGAAAATACCCCGGCGCTGGATGCGGCGAGACTCCCGTAATCCGATACGATCCGAGCGCGTCCCGAAGTGCATCAATCGCCCGTGAAGCGCGCGTTATGCGATGAAATCGCTCGTGGCGCGGCACCAAAGTTGTGTACCAATGCGGACTATCCTATATCGATCCCCGCGGAGCTCCACGAGTCGTCGCCTCACGCGATTTCGCTTTACGGTCGCGCGGTGCCCTCCGTACTTTAGAAATGCTTTTGGAGTTTGCGCGATGCTTGCAAGTTTCTTGTCGAACTTTTAAATTGATTTTTGGAAAAATTAATGAAGTGCACGATTGACTAATGTGGGTAATATAATAAGTTGATAAATTGTAGGCGATGAGGATGTGGAAAGTTTCCTACTGGAATATCATAATTTTTCGAGATTGGATTTGATGATTATATTATTATTATTTAAGAAAATATAAATTGACTTCATATTGATTATGAAGTGGTTGCAAAGTTATTTATTTAAAATTAGTTTGTGATATTAAAGAAAGAATAATCCTTCGATCGAATTATACTCTCTGCATATCAAATTACAGTCCAATAGTTTTTTAAAACTAGAATATTTGTTACCCTCTTTTGCAGTATTCAATTTTAGGAATATGTATCGTATTTACATGTACGCACTACTTAATTCTTTAATTATAAAAAGTGAATAAGCTAATGTCTGAATTTAACGCGATGACACATTGACTGAGAGCTTTTTTCTGAAAAGTACGTACACGACGAATAAATATAAATGATTGAAAAAGCGAAATACACGCTAGATTGTGAGCAATATCAATGAGTAAAATTTAACGGGCATCAGGCTTGAAGCGCGTCAAAACGTCCGCGGCACTCGCGCTCGAAGTAGAAAACGAAACGCCGCGCGCGACGTCGGACAGCGGCGAGAAATCGGGGAGCGTCACTCCGAGGTGTAAAATTATAAAAACTGCAGCTTCATCGCTCCTTTATGTACGGAGAGGACGGCCGGGACGGTCGCGCGGCAGCTTATTCACCTACTTTTCGCCCTTTACGCGTAGATGATTTTCATGAGCCGGCGGAGAAAGCAGACTGCGCGGCGTTTTTATTGTGCTGCCTACGCACGGAAAAGCCGGTCGAAAAAAAGCCTCGAAATTGGGCATAATCATTCCGAGCTGTAGGTGTATTTAAATGGGGCCGGGAGCTGGAACAAAAATGCGTTCGATATAGAAAAAAGGTTTAATTGGATTTTTCATTCGTCATGGTTTTATTTTTCTTTTTTTTTTTAAATTGGTTCATTTTTACATTGGTCTTCCTGGTTTTACAATAATTACATTCTTTCAGTGTATGCGAAATTTGTTTTAATGTGCATTTTGATGGTTAAGTTTTGATTACTTTCCTTTTTAATCCAATTTTCCATTCCACAATACATAACTATATTGCACTGAATTGAAATAATTACGATTGCTTTTTGATTAATTTTTTGTAACTTTAATTACTTTGTTGATTTTAATTAAGGTAAAGTTCTGTTTTTATGATAATTTTTTTCAGGAAGAATTGCAGTGTAAATTATAATGATGAACCCAAATCTTGTTTGAGTTAAGAATGTGAAACTAAAGAAATTTTTTATTAGTAATTTGCGTAATTAGAATTATGTGTAAGTAGTAACAGACAGTCACGGCAATCCATTCATTTGAATTTTTTTTTATTTATTCTACACTAACTTACGAGTATTATTATAATTATTACAATTTATTGGCAATTTAATTGTTTACTTTTTTATACTTAGATTTGCTTATACTGAGCATAGGGAACCATACAAATTTTTTCAGAGCACACTAAATGCAATACACTCAAATTTTGTAGGAAATATTCTTTTTATATTAACGTCAGAATAACAAAATTTACATTACTCATAAAGTAATTAATTAAATTTTTATGAACATTTTTATTTTCACCAGAACCTTACCTAGAAAAATATAAAACGAAATTATTTAATATAATAATACCTTGATAAATTAATTGGACAACCCTCGCGCATTATTATATCTCGTAAGAAAACGAAACCATCGCCTTCCAGACTACATCATTATTTAACACCGTCATTACCTTAAAAAGAAATCATCTCAGCTATCCATTAAACAAAAGTAATTAAACACCTAACATTTCACTGGATAACGACAGCCGCCGGCGAACGCGCACGCATCCCTCCTCTCGAACTCGCCGGGAGCATCGGCATCGCGTAAATTTCACTTTTGCGCGCGACCCATCGAGCCACCGCTCCTCATTACGCGCCGACGCACAATCGTACGCTGCCGATGCAGGTACACACGTCGGGGAAGGAAGAAAAAAAAATCGCTCGCGAACAAAGGCGCGCGCTCGCGAACTCTCACCCGCGCGTCGTCGGGTGTCAAGCGACGCCGGCGGCGGACTCGCGCGCGGCTCTAATTAGCAAAGTTAATCCGCGCGCCAATTAATTGCGCGGCGATGCGCGCGCGCCGGATTTCGATGCATTCAGAGTGGAAAGGCGCTTTACGAGCGGAGAGCTTCGGAGGGAGCTCTCCGCGAGGCGGCCCGAAAATGGGTTTGTAGCGCGCGCGAGCGAGCGAGCGAGCCGGCGATAACGTTGTCACTTGAACTCGCGGCCTCGATTTTGGCAATGAAATCGCGACGGCCGAACGAGCGGAGGGCACTGCCCCGTCGCGCGCTAATCTTCGCTATTACTTCGGTCGTTGCGACGTTTTTTCTTCGCTCGGGAGATTTGAGCTTGGACTTGCTGGTTATCCGGTAATTGTTTATGCGGAATTTAAAATGATCGGTATCGGTGTAATCGGTGTTGTGCTGATATCGAACATTTAAAGTTCATTTTATGTATTAATAAAGGGTTTTAAAAAATTGAAGATTGCGGCTTGAAACTTTGTGTACTATTGTAGAGTTTAAAGTGTACAGCAGATTAGATTGGTGTAAGGACTTTATACAAACGACGTTCGGTTTATTATTATCTAATCCAGTGTCATTACATTATCAACCTGACTTTGATTTTGCATCCGGTATGTCCTGCGCGAGTTTAATAGGATTCAAAATAAAGTCCTTTAGGAAATTCACTAGGTTGCTCTCAGCATTGAAGTGATTTTTTAGATATTACCACTTTTTACCCTTTCAAAATATGAAACTGTAAAAATCTCACTAATAAGGAATGTACATGAAAAATTAATAAATGTACACTAATCTACAGACCGAAATATTCTGATAGAATCAGGCATTTCGTTAAAAAGCGATTATTTAATAAAAACTACAGACTGCAAAATTAAAAACATTTTAATAAATAAACTACTAAATTAACCACATATGCACTAATCTATACCGAGCGAAATTTGTAATAATCACGGAAATACTTAAAATGCCTTTTATTTAACTAAAAATTAAAATAATAAAAATTTTAATAATAATAAAAATAGTAAAACTAACTAAATTTACCAGAATTAAATTTCCTTAAATATACAACGACTTGCGGTCGAAACCACGAAAACCAATTTATCATCAAAGTTTCAAGCTAACTAAGCGCGACGCACGGGGAGAGTGCACGCAGAGTTAAGCCAAGAGCGATTCATCAATCGACCGCCTTAAAAGCCGCCGAAATCGCCGTCGTCGACCGGACGTTCGCGTGCGCGACCGAGCTGGCACGCGAGTGCATAAACTCCGCCCGAAGTGGAATCCGTGGTTTTCGGCATGGAACGTGCCGCTTCCTTTTTTTGCGCCCGTTTTTTTTTTAAACTCACCGTAGCGGTCCCAGCGCGCGGCCGCCTCGTTAATAAGCGGCGCGAGGGCCGAGGTCCAGAGGGACGGCGCGCGTAAAGTAAGGAAGAAGGTCGCCCGGCGAATTTCTCCCACAACTCGCGCGGATGATTCATTTGAGTGCGCGAGGTAAAAAAGAAACGAGGGGGACGCGGACGGGGGAGTGATGCACCGTTCGGGCGCGCGCCAAATGAGCGATTAACCTCGCTGCTGATTACTTTTGCATAATTGGGATGAACAATTTGTTTTCTTCGGTAATATTGTACTCTTTAGGTGCAGTAATTTTTTTGAAGGAATATATATTGTAGCTGTTTTATTACATTTATTATTTGCTTTGTAATTATTTCGTAATTTCTTTAGTGAATATGGGAAAAATTGTTGTACAGTAAATAAGTTGCTGGGAGAAGTGTCTCATAGTCCACCTGGTGGTAGATGTACGAAGTAACATCCCTGGTAGAAAATTAATCATAAATTGCCAAATTGGTCAATTTATGGTCAATCGCCTTCTTTATTGATCAGTTATGGTCAATTTATGGTGAATTTTCTACCAGGGATTGAATGTTTTTTATTAAACACACAAATAAGCAGATTATAACCAGAATATTTTAGGAAATTCTAGCTAGATAGCACATTGAAAAAAATTAGCAATTTCTGGCTATAAGATGCTTCATTTCTCTACATCAGTGTTGCGCAATCGGAATGTCTAGAAATTTTTTCTCTATAAGCAAGAGTGAACAATTAAAAATCACTCTATTTGAGTGAAAAATCACTTTGTTTTTTGAAAAAAATGAGCCTACCTAAGAGTGGCTCGGTTTTCACTCGAATCAATCGGTTTTTCGCTCTTCCACATTCAGAGACCTGATAACCCACTCGAGCTCCACGCCAAAGCCCCACCACTTTTACTCGATCCCCCAGCGCGACGCGAAGGAAAAGAGAATTCCAAAGGAGCGCACCACCGCTGCAGCTCGCCGAAAAGCTCGGGTCGGGTGACGGGCGCTCGCCACCGGAGGGGGGCCCCTTGCGGTCGCCCCACCAGCTCGCGGGCGCGGCCCCGCGAGTGCGTGTGCACGCGGAGGAGTGGAGGCGCTCGGCGGCGGCGGGAAGAGCCGGCGGCCCGCTCGCCGGCACCTGGGTCCATAGGCCCGAGCGCGCGCCAGTTCAAAATCCTCGGCCGCGAGCGCAGGACGCCCCGCGCGCGACACCAAGACGCAGCCTGCCGCGCGAGTTCAGTGTCTCCGCCGCGCGGTACGATACCCCTCCTGGGCCGTGATAACGTGCAGTGTACACATACATACCTACGTACGGACGACCAGCGAGCAGAGTGCGCCGCGCCTCCAGGACGCATAATATGTGGACCCGCTGAGCGGACCCCTCGGGACGGACTCTGCCTTGACCAACCTCCAACTCGGGTAAGGGGGAGCAGCGGTTACACTTTAAGCTATCGTTAAAAAAAAAACGCGCCGAATCGTAATACCGACGCGCGCGGATTAGAGGATCGACGATCGGGTAGCAACGCGCTACATAGATTAGAGAGGCAATATTTCAGCGGGGTTGCTTAATTTATTAACCCAGATGTAAGAGAGGGACGAGCGGTACCGGCGACCGGTATCGCTTATTGTCATCTCATTACGGCGCGGCCGATAAGCGCCGATTTAATACCCCGTGAAATGACGCGGGAGAGCGGCGCCGCTTAGGAAAGCGGAAACGGCCCCGAATCGCGCGATTTCCTTCGATATCGCTCCAGTTTATTATGAAACAGCCGCGGCGTATTCCAATTTTATAATTTCTAATTTTAACGGCCGGTGATTAACGGTCATTTGGATCGAGCGAACCAGTTACCAGGCGGCCCGGGTATGCAGGGGAGGGGTCCCAAGCCGAATTCGTGGAATCTCGGGTTTTTTTCGCTAGGTTATTAGTTACCGATATAATTGTCGGTGTTGAGGGATCGATCGGGGCGGGTATCACGAAAATTATTGTCATACGACGTCTACGGTTTTTGCGTTTACGTGACTTGTGATTAGGACCGTTTTAAATTTACTTATTCATCGTAGAATTATTTAAATCATAGTTTTTCGTACGTCAATTGCTATGTGGCGCTACTTAGGTAGTGCGAGTCAATAACGGAAAGTCTGACTTTTTATTCATTGAAGGTGAATGACTTACTGAAAAATTTTGTGAAAAATGTGTGACAGAAATTCTAATGCACGTATTTAGGAAAGAAAAGAACACATGTGCAAAAAACTGCAAAGTAAATTTATAGACTATTTCTGATTCTGTTAAACAAAAAAGACGGTGCGGGCTTTTATCAAATGAGCATTTTTTTTCTTCTCGCCTTAAAATGAAAAGTAAAAAAATGGCACTCTTTACTACCAAGTAGATAAATAAACTGTAAGCACAAAACTAAAAATCGCTTACTATAAATTGGCAGTTAGCCTACTCAATACTTCTTCAGCAGTTAAAATGTTTGAAAAATTGTTAACAATACCGATTACGGATTTTTAGCTAATATAAAATTAATTGACACATACACGTTCATGTAACGATGACAGTTACTGTTACGATAATCTGCATTACTCTATCATATTGTATTGTATTACTGAAGATGTCAACACAAATCGACGAAACATCGTTGCAATAAATTTACTAATTGCCTCAGAAAACGAAGCGCCTTTTTTATAAAAATAATTTTATACAATTAAATTACTAAGCGCATTTACCTTGAGTAATAACACCACTAATTTGATGTATATTTGAACCAAGTTCAAAATAGTTGTGCTCGAAAATATTATTACAAGAAACAAAAAAGATAATAAATATTGAAAATTGAATTTTTAAAAATAAAAAAAGAAAATCAACATCTGTGTCATTGGTAATTACTTCTTTATGCGCTTCGTTTGCGATTATGTTAAAACTGCTAAATATATTATACTCAAACTTGTAAAATTCGACAAAAAGCTCTTAAAAGATGTTAATATCTATTCACATTGTTTTCATCGCGATTACAACACTTTCTCTATGAGGAAGCAAAAAAAAAAAGATAAGAAAAGTCATTTTATTACTAAGCAGGAACACAAGGTATGCGTATCCCTTTCAAAATCGAAAAACGCAAAAGCCGCAAAACGACTTACCGGTGAAACGCGAGTAGTCGCAAAGCGCGCCGGCGACCGCGGCGCGTCGGTTTTCACGGTGACCGCCTCCGCGCGAGAACCGGCTTATCAGCGGGGTCCGCGCGCGCAACACCTGCAGCGCGCCCGGTGCGAACTCGCGCGGCCCGATAAAATCGATCGCTGCCCATCGATCGCTGCGTCCGCTCCGCGAGTCCCCCGCGCGCGCGCACGCGCCGTAAATCATGTCGGCGCGCGCCCGGCAGACGCGGCGAGCGCGTCTCGCTCGACCGGCCGGCGGCCCCGGCGAGCGATAAAGTAAAAAGGGAGAAAGAGAAGTGGGTGACTGGAGTGCGAGCGCGGAGGAGACAAAAGAAAACGTAACCCACTTTGCTCCTAATGGCGAGTGGAGCGCGTGCGCCGTCTCGCGGGATTTCGTCCGCGAGCGTGCGACGATTTTTTTTTCCTTCGTTCCTTCCGGGGACGCGAGGAAAAGGGGGAGATCGGTATGGTATGTCCGAGCTTTTTTGTCGGGTCGCGCATCGTACGGATCGTATGATAGGTTGTTTTGAAGGAAAAGCTCTACTAAAAATTGTGCGAAGAACTTGTGAAGTTTACCAGATCTACAGTTACTTATCTTTTATTAGATTTTCAGCGGATATTAAAAGAAACTATAATAATTTTTATTCGAAGCTTTGTCTAATTTTTCAATGACGACAGTCTGTGATAACATTAAAATTTACTATTCAATTTTTAGTAGTGCTTTCTTTTTTCTGCTATATTAGTTTATGAATTTATCTTTGAGTGACATTTAAATTTCCAGATTTACAATTAGTTTAAATTAGTACTTCCATACTGAGACGAGAAACGTATATTTTGAGTTCACTAATTTTAGTCGCACGAAGACACAAATTTGAAAAAGTGACATTCATCCATATGCACTTATTTAACGTGGATAGTCATTCACTTATTCGAATAAGTGCACATCGTACATTTGATACGAATTATTACTTCTTGCGATCGTTTTGTCTTGTATTCTTAAAAAAATT
The DNA here is from genome assembly GCA_900480045.1 of Eurytoma adleriae. NCBI lineage: Eukaryota > Metazoa > Arthropoda > Insecta > Hymenoptera > Eurytomidae > Eurytoma > Eurytoma adleriae. The sequence goes on along the minus strand of UXGC01000271.1, from coordinate 27,770 downwards.
GGGACGGTTTAAATTCGATTGACTCAGTTTTCGGTCGAGTTGAGTAGTTTTTCGCTCTTTCACATTGTGAGTTACAGAAATCTTCCTATGAAAACTAGCACCTGTCAAAAAAGGCCTGTTTTCATTTGCTGTTTTTATAGAGCACCAAAGTGAAATAAATTTGTCCAAGGCCTGAAAAACTCGAGGTATCATTCACATGATACCACAAGTCTATCAGGTTCTAGAAGAGTTTACTTTGCGGTAGTGCTTTAAAAATGACAAATTAAAACAGGCCTTTTTTGAGACGTGCTAGTCTTCGTATAAGAAGCGACGATATTGAATCATTACACTTAAGCGTCAATTTAATTTTCTAAAGAACATTTTTTGATTGCCTTAATAAATGACACAATTATCACGAACTGTTACCAAGTAAAAGTACCCAAGATTCACTAACACAAATTTAATCCAATAATTGTCTCCCCGCGAATCCATATCGTCATCCGCTACAATTTTTCCGAAAATACCCTAATTACAAAGTCTCCGCAAATTAAGAACGCCTAACCCAGCGAGCGAATAAAAAAAACCAGGCAAAACCGCTCTCAATTCTCACGCGAGGGCCGAGAGTGGCCGCGCGTCTCCGCGGAATCGGAAAAATGTGAAACCGAGCGGAAGGCCGCGAGAATTCTCTTCGTCTCCGCGCCGCGAGAGCCTCGAGAGAGAAAGACACGGCGATACCTCAGAACGAAAAAAAAAAGAAGAAGAAGCGCGCGACGGCGCTAGAAGGTAGGACAGACCGCGCCGCGGCAAAAAGGAAAAATGCTTTTCTCGGACAAAGCGAGCGTTCGCAGAAGCCATCTCTGGGTCAGGCGGGCGCGCGCGCGCTTAATCTCGCCGGCGCGATCGCGGAAAAGGTCGCGGATTTTCCCGGGGCAACGGCGGATGCTAATGAGACCGGCCGTTTCCGTCTCGGCGGGCGCGGGTGGCAGGACGAGCCGAGCGGACGGACGCACGCTTTTTGACGAGCGCCTCGGAGCCGATTGTTCGTGCCGGGACGAGATGCGGCCGCTGCAGTTGGCGCCGCGCGAGATCGAGGCGCTCGACCGACAAGCGCTGGCCGACGGTAACGGATGTTTGCAGGGAATATTTTACGTGCATTGTGAACTTATTTTTAAATCTGTTTTTTATATTGATCAATTTTTTACTTTTGATCTTTGAATTTGGATGTTTTAAATTTAGGTGTCAAGATTGTGCTTGACCGACAATTACGGAGGTGTAGTAACGGATGTTTGCATGGAAAATTTCACGTTTAGTACTGTTTTAAATAATTTTTTTGCTTTCGAATTTTGATATTTAAATGATCGGGATGTGTAGCAATTTGCAGGCGTCAGGATTGTGCTTGACCGACAATTGCGGACGAGTAGTAACGGATGTTTGCAGTGATAATTGGATGTGTACACATACGTGCTGAACTAATTTTCAGTCGGTTTATTATTATGATTTAAAAAGACTCGTATGATTTATTATTATAAGTAGTAATCTTAAATCAGTCATCTAGTACGATTATTATTGAAAACAAAAAATTGGTTATTATCTTTGTTGTTTCTAATAAATTTTTTAAAGTGACATGCTTATAATTTTTTTCATACTCTATTCTATGGTCTATTTTTCATATCCTATACATTATTTAATAATTTGATTATTTCAATTGAAATATTAAATTCCAATAAAACATTTTGGATTTTTGTGCCACTTAAACTACTATTTTCTCATTAACCAACTAAATTTCTTGTTTTACTGTTTTACAAAATCCTGCCTTGGTTTATTAAAAGAAAAATAAATTAAATATTAAACATTTAGTAAATTACATTTGACTTTGTTGACTTGCCTTGAATTACATGCAATGCATAAAACTCCAATGATCGTAAAGCGGGAGTCCATAATAAAAGTCTATAATTGAATGATTGTACACCGCATTCTCCAAATAATTACATTTGATTGCAATCTTCAAATTTTGGACACCTGCTTCTTCGCTAAAATATCTCTCAATCATATTAAAGACACTGTAATCTCTTTTTTACCGTGGAAAATCGATTTTGAGTAATTGGAGCATTCATGCGAGGTGCAGCGGTGTGCAATATAGTTCAGGCAAAGTGCTACTTCCGGAGAAAGTTCGGCGAACCATTGGTATTTACCGAGTGATTAAATAGGAAAGCTAAGATTATTTTATGTAATTAAAGAGCAACTTGAGCGCAGGTCATACAAATAATTTAATGCCTTCCAGGTCATTACCTTCGATGGGTTAACCAGGAGGAATACGGCTTTTTTACCTTTTCCTACAAAATTTTTATCGGAATGTTATATTTGATTGTGAACTTCTAATTGTTCTTGAGGCACTTTTGCTAATAAATTGTTAAAATTTTAGTAGATGTAGAATTTAGTTAGTGTTAGTAGTTAGTCTAGTTTTTCTACTAAAGTAAAATACTTTCCTTATTATTTTCGTTTTCATATTTTCTTAAAAGTTATACTTAACATGCCAATTTTAAAAATTACTCGCAAAGTTTATAAAAATCAAAACCTTACATTATTCTAAGAATTCGTAACTTTTTCATCCGATTCATGCCTATTCAGGCAGAAAAACGTGTTATGATCACACTTAAACGTCCCGTACGAAGAAGTCATCAGGATTTTCTCCGTTACGAATGATCGTCTTTGTACGGGAAAATGTTAAGGCAGGTGCATTAAGCTCCTAATCTATACTCCGAATTCTGTAAAATCGAGAAACAAAACTAAAGGGTACAATTAACGGAGGGTCTTCAATCATTTCGATGTAAACGTTAAACTATCAGACGAGTGCATCGATGATAACACCACAAGGAATACTTATAGAATTAAGAGATCAATTTTGAAGTAATTAAAGTTACAGTGTAATTTAAATTTTAAGTTATACGAGTATTTGGCGTAAGATTTCAGATGAGATCTCAGCTAAGATCTCCAGTCATTTTGATGTAAACATTAAAAAGACTGTCAGACAAACGCGTCGATGCTAACGCCATAAAGAACATTTAGAATTAAGCGATCTATTTTCACGTAATTAAAATTACAGTGAAATTTTAATTTTCAGATACACCAGTGTTTATCTCGAGATCTCAGCTGAGATCTCATCCGAGATCTTTTAACAGCGGATCGCACGACTTTTCGAGCCGTAAACTTATAGCTTGGACGAGTCGTCGCCGCGACAGTGAAATCGCGAACGAACAAATAAAGGCGGGAAATTACAAAACGCAACAGTGTCAAGAGATAAATGAAGCGCGATAAAGCCGGGCGCGGTTTAATAAAACAGTTCATTAATTTCCATCGGCGCGTCGTTTCCTTATCAAACAATGGCATTTCCGAGCGCGGCCCAATAGCGCTATCAATAGAAACCAATCGTTTGAATTCAATGACCACCATTAGCCGGTGGACGAGGCAAGAGCAGCGAGACGTATCGAAACGATGCAACGCGAGGAAAAAAAGTGTTCCCGAATACTCGCTAAACGCGGGGTGCCGCCCAATGAAACGGCCGGCCGCTCGCTGAAAAATGACCGTCGTAAAAATAAAAACGCCGGCGATCCATAATCGGCGGCCAAGTGAAAATGTGCGAGCTCATTCGGATTGTTCGCTCGCGGGCCGCCGCCGCTTTGCATTTTCATCGCGCTCCTCTTTTTTTTTCACGGTCGTAACTTTTCTTGGCGATCGGTTAATAGAAACAAAACGCGCGGGATTGTTTGGTGTAAAATTTATGGCGCGCTATTTGCAGCTTGAAAGTTCGGTTTCAATTGGAATTGGAGTAAATGTTTGTGGATTTCTAGTTCCGAATGTTTTTTTTACGCTGTATTACAATTGTTTTGAAAGTTTTGTATAAATGTTATCTTTTATTCATAATATGAGAGGATAACTTATTTTATGTATAGACAGTTAATTAATTTTTATTAGTTTCAAGTTTTTACAGACGTCATGTTATGTCAGCATTTAAACTTCATATGCATTTTACACTATTTGGGTCAATTTTACTCTATAATAATTTACACTCCTCTACTTTTAATTAACACTGCGTTTTATGAACAGCGATGTCAGCATAAAATCTCCAAATGTCGGTATAATTTATAAATGCAGTATTTCGCTCAAGGATATCAACAAGTAGAAGTCTTTATATTTCCTTCACAAATTTGTTCTCTTTTTATATTACTTTTATTATGCGAAACATTAAATTAATGAGCCAGTAATCAACGAACAAATAAAATTCTCCTTTTTAGTGTAATACATTATAATTATTGAAATATTACAGTTTAATCAAAGTTATTATTACTGAAAAAAAAGAATTAAAAAACTCTTTAACAATTGAAATAGAATTTTAATCATTTTCATAAACAAACAAAATCTTTAAATAAAGAAACACCCACAAACGTCAACCCCAAATGTCCTATACCATCCCAATTTCCTTTAGGTATTCAACATTACTCTTGGAAATTTAAAATAGTTTATGAGTACAAAATGCGTAGTGTTATTTAACATTTTTAATGTCTATAAAAATATTGTCGCTTTTTGCCAACAAAATGTCGAGAATTGTAAAGTGTTACTAAATTGCGATTTTAAGATTAGAAAATTAACATTTTCTAGTTATTCATACCTAAAAAAGTAACACTTAACAGCTTCTCATAATGAATATTGTTACAAGTCATAATCTACTTTGAAACCATTAAAAATTTCTTTCAGGGATCTACACACGCATCCGAAAGTAAAAATTGAACACACTTCATTTCTTTTCCCGCAACCCGCTGAAACGCGCAGCAGTCCGCAAAACAATGAGCAAAAATGACCCCCTGAAAAGTGCAGCGCGCCGCCGAGTCATAAATCATGCGGCGACTCTTTCTTTTGGCGCTCGGGCGATCGGCGATCGATCGGGTGCACCGCGGCGATCGCAACGGGAGCGCAACACCTGCGCACAATGCGACGCTCGTCCGCGCCTCGTAATTTCGCTCCGCGCGGGCCGAAGTGGGTCGCGCCTCGCACTTTCACTGATTAGTCGCGTGCTTAATCTCCGCGGCGGCGGCGATCCGACGCCTAATGACTCGGCGCGGCGACCGCCGCCGCCTCCTCGTGGGATATCAGTGCGTTTACAGTTAAGCCGCGGCTCCTTTTTGCCCCCCCCCCTCCTCCTTGAAGTCGCCGTCACCCAGATGGATGCAGGCGCCTACACGCGCGGATGCGTGGAGTGCATCTGTGGGAAATGCCCTGGTCGGATTTTGTTAAAATTGTTTCATTATTATTATTTCTTCGAGTAAATAGTAATTTTACTGATTTGTGGAGTTGGACTGTGCACTATGTGCTATTTCCACCATATTTAGGTATATCGATTGTATAATTTTAGTCTCTGTATCAATCTCCTTGCGTCGATAGTGGAGAATCGTGCAACTCGTCCTATCTATGGAAAATTAACATTCCGAGATGCAGACAAGTTAGGATCTAAGCGATGCTCCCCGTTGGAACTAACGTACGTAAATCCTCGTACTGACTGCTATTAAAAATCATTCGCAATTGGATCCTCACGGCTATGGAACAATAGCTGATTTAGAATACCCCGGTTGATTGCTTAATTCGCTTCATTCCACTTCCCCGATGCACAGCATTACCGTCTAAAACGCACAAATTATTAGCGACCATCCGAGCAGTGGGTAATTAAGAAGCCACACAAATTTTTCACGCAATTACCCCGAGCCCGCTGAAAAATGCTAATGCCATCGCGGCGAGAGAAAAAAAATTTTAGCTCCTGCTCGCCTCGTATTTGTGAAAGTTTATTATTTTGCAAAAGAATGGGCCCCGCGCTCGTTCAAACATTGCCTTACCTACTTGCCGCGCGGGGGAATACGGCTTTCGTCGTAAATTATGCGGAAACGTAACGACGCTCGGATCTCGCTTCAGTGCATAGATTCCGTAATGCGAACTCGCGGCAAATACGGTGGCGCTAATGAAACATCGATGCTTTCGACTTTATAAAACAGCTGATATCGCAAATGTATTGACGTTCGCGTCGATATTTTTTTATTTATTTATATTTTATTTGTTTTTATTTATTTATTTATTCGCTATAGCGAATTATTATGAAGTATAAAATGTGTAGGTATATCGATGCGCTGTGCTTTAATCCATTTAATTGAGTCGATAATGCAGTTAATAAATAATAAATATAAGTAATTAATAAATAATTATTTATTGCGAGTATTCTCGAAGAAAAATGTTGGATTTAAATTAGTATAGTCTTCATATTGAGCGAATCTCTCTCTACTTCATCGAAAAAACGAAAAAAGCGTATTTCAAAAAAGGCCAATTTTAATTTGCCATTTATAAAGCACTAGAGAAAAGTGAATTCTTCCAGAACCTGGTAAATTTGAGGTATCATTCGTATACTCTAAGTTTATCAGGTTTTAGTGAAGTTTACTTTTCTCTACAGCGCTTTAAAAAACGTCTTTTTTAAAATGTGTTTTTCTTCGTTAGGAACGATGATTTATCGAGTCGGCAAAGACACATAAGTCCAGTCAACCGATCACTCGTAATCACACGCTTGTCGGAGACAGAGGTTCGAAGTATCCGCGAAAATTCGCTCTTGAGTCCACGATAAATCACAGCTGATCCACATAGATGCTGAATACTCATCACCCTCTCGGCCCACCCACAAATGAATCGCAACAAATCACCAACCAGATGGCGCCATGCGATTTAATTAATTTTCACCCCCTTTTCCGTGACTAGTTTCTCTCTCTCTCTCTTTCTCTCTCACTCCGCGGCGGAAAAACGCGCGCGCGGCGGTCAATTAGCGCGGCATAATTATGCGCGCGGCCGCACGGCAAGTATGTGTTACGCGCGGGCGCTCGAGATTGTTTTATCCTTAGCACACTTACATTTGGTCTCTGGGTCAGCGGCGGACCCATGGGAATCGTCATTAGCGCCGCGGAATTTTCGCGGGCCGCTCGTACTTATATACGCGGGGATCGGGCGGCCGGGAGAGTTAACAGTCCTTTTTAATGACGCGAGCGGCGACGGCGAGAGCCGAAATCTCCTTCCCGCTCGTCCGTTACGCGGGGCTGTAAAAAAAAGAGTTTCGCTTAACCGAAAGAAAGCTGCGTCGACTTTACGGACGCTCGTTACCGCGCTTCGCTAAATTGCTTTTCTTCGGCTGCTCGCTGCAGTTTCGTGTGATTGGATGCGTGCGATTAGGCTTTATGGTATTATTTGCAAACGGCTTATTTTCTAGTTTTTATTTTCATTTATTTTTTCGAAGTTATGATGTACGCTGCATTGAAAAAGAAAATTGAAATTATGCAATAAAATAATTCTATCGCATAAGTTCGATAGAGACACACAAAGATAGATTACAAACAGAACACTTACTCACACCTACTTAGTTTTTAAGCTAGCTTATATATATAAAACAACAGGCTTGTTTTCGGGATAGATTTAGCAGATTCCAAACAAATAATCCTTTCAAACATTAAAAAAAAAATAGCAGTTTCAAATAAACATTTCTTTAAGAGGTGATAACTTCTTCTTTTTTTAAGGCCTTTTAATTATTCCAGACTAAATGTATCGCCAACACTTCTAAAGTAAAATCAAGTCTAAAGTAAAACACCTACTCTACGAAAACCAAACAAAGTTGAAAACGAGCAAATAAGAGGACCTTGATTTCCACAGAGTCGCTCGTCCCACCTTCATCTTCCCTCGCGCACTCCGTTAAAGCGGCACCCACGAAACCCCGTCAATTCTCCCGCGCGACAATCCACCTCCACCTCCGTCTGAGCCCTACATACTCGCCCCACGAGCCAATAAACCGTGCGATCATCCCTCGGAAGGCAGGCACGCCGGGCGCAATGCGCCGCGTTTACGCAATAAAGCATCCCCCTGTGCGCGCGCGCGCGACGTGAAAGCGCTCGGGCGGGATAAGCCGCGAGGCGACGTCCTTGGCGCGGCGAGAAAGCCCCGCGGGCGAGCAGAATGAACTGGAATTCGCGGAGATGTCGGGCGATAGCGCGACTTTCTCTCGCGCCGCGGAGAAAACGCGAGAAGCGATCGGCCGGGGTGCTGGCGCTTTGTAACGAGGACTTTTTTTTCCTCGCGCGCGGGATCGATCAGTTTCGGCGCTGTTAAAATTCCGGTCGGTCCCGGGGTGGCCTATTAAGACGAGGCTACTGATTATGCGCTTGATTCGATGCGAAAGATGAAGCGGAGAATTTTGTGCTTTTGGAGCGCGGAATGTAGGCCCGGAAAGTCGTGGTGGTTTTTGAAAAATCATTGGAAAATAATTGGGCTGTGCAAAGATCGTTGATAAGTAGTTTTATTAATATTTAATTGGTTTTGTTTTACAGCGAAGTTTGATTGGTAGGATTACTGAAGTTAGATGAAGATTAAATTTGATTCATGGTGTGTCGGATTTTGAATGAAAAATTTCTTTAGATACGCAAGATAAAATATCGAATAGTAATCGATCGATCGCTTTGGTTCTTTTTTCAATTTAATACTTATTTAAAAGATACATAGAACTTGAATATATAAAACTTGACGTCAGAACGTCGTAATCTATATCGCGTAAAATTGTGGTGTCAACGCGACTTTACAAATCGCAATATCGACGTAATAATAATTAAATTGAAACAAGAAAAAATGCCTGCCGAATATTTTTGATATTCTAGCAGACGAAATTATTTTTAATTTTACAATTATAATAACTATGAATTTATATAGTAATTTATTAAATGAAAATTGCATTACTATTTCAACATTAAAAAAAAATATATTTATTTATTATACACTTACGTTCTGTAAAAAAGCTGATAAAACAAAAGGTCTGTTTAGTATTGCGTACATAATTAAAATGTAGATATAACCCACAATATTCTTGCATCACATAGGAAAACTAAATGCTTGTATGTTTTGTTATCTAAAAAATGTGCAATATAAAAGTTTTCAATGGAACTTTTTAATACTAATTTACTGCATTTATTATTATTTCATATTAATTCTTTAATAATTTTAGATACTTTTGTTAAATATTTTATTAGTGCATCTATAAATTTATCACGAATATTAGTGAATCTGTAGATACATCATTGAAAATCTATATGAATACATTAAGAACACAAAGAAAAAAAAATTATGTCATTTGAAAGTAGATCAATCCCCTCAATCATTAGCCACACTCACATCAATTTTTGCGCAATAAATCAATGCCTCCGCGGCGAACGCTCTCAATCAAGCTCACTGACTCAAATTTCACGTAATTGTCGAAAAAAAGCGGAAACACCCAACGAGATCTAGAAAGCCAAATAGATTCCGCGATAATTCCGTTCGAAATCGGCATCGCCAAAAGCCGTTGATTATTGTAAAATCACATCGAATTCGAAGCGCGCACATTTCTAAATTTCTCTTTCCGCGTCCGCGACGAATCCGCGACTTTCCTAGCGCCGTAATTACCACCGTGTGCCGTCTCTCTTTTTTTTGTTCACGCGGACGTAAAAATCGCGAAAAGCACCTCGTAACAAAGGCGTGAAATTATTAAACGAAAAAAAGAAAAAAAGAAAAACAGCAAAAGGTGGAAAGCGCAGGTGTACCTGAATGGTGATGCGGAGCGCGTTTTAACGCCGTCGGGTCAAATTTAGCGCGAAATTTCTGCGCGCGTGGGCAGCGCCCGTTTTTCAGTGTCGGAATATCGCGCGCTGATTAAATTTTAATTAATATACGTACGCCCGCCACTGCAGCTCGTATACCAACGCTGCGACTGTACGGACAAAAAGTTTCCGCGGTATAATTTGTCTCCGGGATTCAGGAAAATTTCGATCTCACTTTGTCTGTGAACTAAAATCGGAGGCTTTTTTCTTCTCTATTTTACGACTAATTTTACACGTGGAAAAGTTCGAGTTAAGGCATAGCCGCGGAGTGATAAAACAGACGCAGCAGTTTAATCACAGCCAGCAGAATCTTCAAATCTTCGAGCAAACAAAGGAGCAGGCGTCTCTGGCGCTTAACGCGGAGTAGTTGAAGTGCTTATGGGGCTAAAGGCAGTTTGCAGCTCGCTGAATGCCCCCTTAATACTTTCAACATTAAAACGATATACGAGCTTTATGCCCCGAGTGAACCACTTCGGGGAACGATTTTCGTTTTTACGATCGCGTTTATCTCGTCTAAAGTCCCAGCGTCGCCTTGTAAAAAAGAAACTTTAGCTTTTTTCATCTTCACCGGAAATTATGCATAAAAGCGACCGATAATTTTGTACTTTATTAAACAATTACGCTACTGAAATTTCGCGAAGAAACTGAAAAATTAATTTATCGAACTCGACGTTAACGTCGGGTGGCGCAGGACGCAGGTGGAAGGAAGGTGGGGACTAAAACTCCTCGAAGTGAAATATAAAGTTTTTAAAGATTTTTATTCATGGTAATTCTTTTTAATTGTATAAATGATATATTTTTTGTTTAATAGTGTTGCATTAAATCACAGTCAATTTAAAAAATCATTGTGCAATTGGAATTTTTTAAAAACCTTGGTAAAAAATTAATTATAAACTGATTAGAATATAAAAATTACATTTCCTGGTAATTGATTAACTTATGGTAAAAATTCTGACCAGAAACTTTGCGTATTGATGACAGTTTCTGATCAGAATCTGATAAACTTTTCTGATAAAAAATTATTAGTGTTATTTATTAAAATATTTGTATAAACATAATCTGTAAAGTATGTTAATTATGAATCTCTCTCTATCTTAATATAGTTAATTCTGTTTAGTATTGAGCTATAATAAATTTCATATCGCTCATTTATGTTATACGACGTTTTGCATCTACGAATTGTTTGAATATGTGTAAACCCTGAATACAAGTTCATGCATATAAAGGCTTTACTTATATGAAACTAGATTTAGATGTTACACTTGATTGATCAGATTCTGACCAGATTCACGGCTAACTGTTGATCAACATTTCTGATCACTAGTAGACTAAAAATACAGCTAATTTTATTCTTTATTAAACAATTATGCTACCGAAATTCCACGAAGAACCTGAAAAATTAATTTTCCCACTCGACATTAACATCCGGCGGTGCTGAAAGGAAGACGGGAATACGACCCCCTCGAAGCGAAGTATAAAGTCTCTAAAGAACGTCATCCCCGGCGGGGCTCGTAAAGCGGGTGAATCGATGGCCGAGGAGAGAAAAAAAAATTGACGATCGCCGCGGCGACGTCTTAATAAAGTTTCGGCGAAAAATCGCGAGCGAGGCGGATGAATCCACGTCGCGGCGGGGCTTCGGGCCGAATGAAAAATTGCGCGGGCACCGCTTTGTGAGAGGAGGCCCTGGCAGATATGAGCCCCCGAGAAGAGTGATTTTATCACGGCTCCGCAGGGAAGACGTATCGCGTCCGCGGGTGGGCGGAAATTTATATGGCGGAACGGGAATTAGGTTATTATTAAAGCTGGGTACACGGGCAGCGCGCGGGAAGTTAATTAGACGCTCGTAATTTAATTAAGCGCTGAATAAACTGAAAATGTTAATACTCTTTGTCGGGGAAATATTTATGATTCATTTGTATTGATTGGGGCTTTGCGTATCGGTTGAATTTAGCCCAATTTTATTAGTTTCCTAATTAACGATTTTAGTATAGCTGAAATAGGTTTTAAATGCAATCTTGTTATTAATAAAGCTATATTTTTCTAAAGTTTCAAGTGAATTAAAGTCGTTTTTCTCAATTAATCTTTAGATATAAAAAACACATTTTTGTTTTAAACATCTTTCATAATTGCAAAATCAGATTTATTGAAAAAAGTAGAAAACGGTGTGCAGTTATTGTAAAAATGACTTTAGTTATTTTAAAGATAAATGATTACCTTTTCTCTTATATTTCGTATGTTGTAGTACATCGATACAGCAGTGTGTTAGACACAGACAGACTACTAATCACATGATTACAATGGAGACAATCAAATAAATAGATAATAATAGTTTGGCTTTTTTTAGGCTCTTCATTACTTTAAGACAGAATCGTTAATTAAAGAAATTTTAAATGATAATATAATGATCAATTACATAATTACACACTAAAATTTTACAATTAAGTGAATAGCATAAGACGATCCATCTTTTTTAAATTAAATGGTTTTGCTTAAAGAGTTGTAAAAGGTTCTCACTCTCTCTTTTTTAATAAAGGAGAGGTCGTAAAAGTCTGACAATATGCATTGTGTACTGCACCTACCTAGAGTATTAGAATAAGAATGGAGTTCTTCCTCGATTAACATACATACATGAAATTAATTAAATGTTATTAATCACAGGCTGTCTATCGTAATTAAATAATAATTTAAATTCCCTGAAAGGTGGAAAGAAAAAATACATTCGTGTGACACTGAAAATTGTTTCTAAAAGATCACTGTAACTTTTGTCTGAATTTTATATGGTTATTCAGAGAGAAAATTTACATGAAAAGCTCCATAAAAATAAAGGCGAATTTTCTGAAAAAATTTAAAAAATTTCTACTATAGCCAACAGTTTCGAGCTTTATCTTAAATTTTACGAGAACATCCTCTATTAGTGTGAAAACTATGCACAATAAAGGATACTAGATTTCTGGACCATCTATCATATGTACATAAATTGCGTATAACAAAGTTTATTTTTATGCTACTCGAGTAAAAATAAAAAGCTTTACGTTCAAGCCTCTTGAAAAGCTGTGCTAACAAAATAAACGCAGACTTACTTAACAATCTGTTCTCCTCAATTAAACTGCAAGCTCAATTCATCAAACCATCGACCCTTCATGCAGCTTGAAAACAAAAAAGAACTTTTCAAGCCTCGATTTAAATTATACGAGAGCAGATTACAATTCGCGCTGCACCTGGCAACGCGCGAAAAGTCCCCCCGGAATTGAATCCGACGAGGCGCGCTCTCTGCTTTACATGCGCGCGTAAACGGCGCTCTCGCGCCAATCCGGCCATTAGCGCGAAATCATCGCGCGATTCGCGGCGCGCGGCTCGCTGAAAAGTGCCAATTTTCGCAATTAGCGCGCGCGCCTCGCCTCGCGTCATTGGGCCAATTAAATTTTACGCTCGCCCCTCCCTTCTTTTTCGGCGCGACGTGCAATTAGTCGAGCTCTCCGCACTTGACGCGCCGTGTTTATGCTGGCACTTTTTTTTTTGGCTCGCTGTTTGGCGCGTCAAAATATTAGCTCCTCTAAAGCGAGGAAGGCTGAGCACTGGCAAAGTAAACTGAGTAACTTTACGAATTGTTTTCGCCAGAATATTTTCTTTAATTATCTTGGGTTTGGAGGTAAAGACGGGAAGCTTTGAGTTTGCTTACATCGCTAAGAAATTAATTATAAGCCCTATGGGTGTACAACTATGGGAGATCAAAGAGCACAATCTCATGATGCGTTGGTGACGGAAAGAAACTAGCAAATTTTTAGTTATTTTTAGATAACATTTATTTGCTATTAATAAAAACCTGGCTAAAAATAAATTTTATGTGATCAAGTATGATTATATATGGAAAATATACCTACTTAAATAAATCACGTATGTTTATGTATAACCGTGTACAGTAAAAGAATTTTTTTTCAAATAATATTTTCAAAATACGTTAAGAACAATCTATAATCTGATTATATCGTTATGAACTATATATTAAACAAAATTATACAAAAATAATTATTTTTATAAACGTTTTTATATGTTATAAGATATGTGTGATCAATAATAGCTACGTTTAAATTATTATTATCTAAAAAATGAAGATCATTAAATGAAACATTTTGTATGCAGTTGAAATATTGCAAAATCTTTCTAATTAATGAATCATTTCCTTCTTTTCTATAAGAAAATCATTTCTCCGAACTGAAGGCTAATTAGTTCGGCAAACGTCCGTTCGGATGTTAAATGGCTCAAAAGTGTTTCTAAATGGCATGAAAGGAGGCGAGCGGTAAAAAGGCGTAATGCGTATATTCTTTCATTGCACTCGGAGAAATTAGCGGAGGTGAAGCGGTCGTTTCAAAAGCTACCCGCCAATGTAAAGGCGCTAAGCTTAATTGCGTGCTAGGCGATTATTGCTCAAAAGTAATTTGGCGCGATCAAGATAATCGAGATTGAAATCATGCGCAAGGGCTTTTAATTAAAGCGCATCCTGCAAAAAGTCGATCTTTATTGGTGTAATTATTATGCTTCGGTCGTTTTTTGTCTGCCGTTTATAGAGAATAAGCTTGATTCGTGTAAACAAGTCGTTCGCGAATTATTAATGGGATTTCTTTAAGTTAGTATACAGTTTAATGCAAAATTTTCGTATTATTCTCAAATTTATGATTTTATACGGTATAATTTATGAGGTAGTCCTGAAGAATTGACTTTTTTAAATATTTATTTTATCGATTGAAGAAAACAGTGCAACACAAATTTGGTAGTAGCTAGGTAACTCTCGATTATGTACAATTTCAGATACATATTTCAAACCGTTAGCTACTTTATTATTTTATGATTTCTATGGCAGGACAATTCATTATGAATTAATTTTATTATTAATATTATAATAACAGACCGTCAAATTTCACCGCGAAACAGAACACATAGTTTATACGGTAAAAAAGACATTGAATTGGACAGTCAGGATAACCGTAATAATTTTTTTATAACTTATTACACTACATTTTGCATTAATTCTGTACTATTATGCGATGAATACTCTGATCGACATACTTCTTAATGCACTTATTTCCCTTTTTTTCAAATATTCAGATAATTTTAAGCAATAATTATGTCTTACATTCTAATAGATTGCATAAAAAATAATTATAATAATTTCAGAATCAACCTATCACGGAATGTAGAAATTATTACAAACTACGTTTTATCGCTGTATTGCAACATTTGAATTTTCCTTCTCAAATAAACAGACAATTGCGAAGCAAATATTTTTTCCAGCCAACGGTAGAAAGCAATCGCCAAGCGGTTAAGAGGCAGGCTGGAGAGACAAAAAGAGTTACATTAGCGGCAGCGCGATAGAGGAAAGTGCATCGTTGCACAGGAACTATTCGCTTTTCACTTGGCAGAGCATACGGGCGATCGGGGCCCGTTAATTATTCACGATGATGCACGCTATTATACTCGTCTCTGTTTCTTTCTTTTTTTTCTCTCGTCCGACCTTTTTTCCATGCCTATCTCTACCGGCGTTTGCGTTTCTAATGGCAGAAAGCGACGCGATATGCTCGCTTTTTCGTTCGATGCGCAGTTTTTCCGTCTCTCGTCTTGTTTTATCGGCGTGGAAAGAAACATGTGCCGTCCCGTGACTATATTTAAGCATGAGCATGTGATAATGCACTGAGAAGAAGTTATTGCAGAAATTACTAAAAATTACTAAGTTTTCTAGTAGTATGTATGGAGCACTAGTTATTTTTACTTGATAAAATAGCTACACTTTTCAAAAGATCGTGTAAATCTAATTTTTGTGTATCAATTCTGCGCAAAAATTTACAGAGATTGTTTAAACGTAATACACACGTTTGGTGTATTTTATTTACAAGGAAATGAATAGAAAATACAACTCTTTTGTGAATTTTGTTTATTTCGTTTGGTATATATAAAGTGATTCTATTTTTCATTTGCAATGTACACAAAAATTTAAAAATTCTGTAAAAATTACTAGTATTTTACTAGTACTTTGTACTATCGACTGTTCGTAACATAAACAAATAATAATAAATACAATAATTTTGATAATTACTAATATATTTATTCAAGTTTACTACGGTGCATAGTAAAATTAACATTAGACTTTTCTCTCCGTGTAGATGCGCTGCAGTACAGACTGTACAAAGCATCGAGGTACTCTAAATCTCGTTACGGGAAATTAGCGTTTCGTCGACTGTTACGGCCGATTAATTAACGAGGGGAAAATTTCGCTCTTGAAACGATCGACGCCGCGTCGCGCGCACTTTCCAAAATCCAAATCGCTGCGATACGTGCTCTGTTTAATTTCGCGCTCATTGATCAGACCAGCGGCTCGGCCGAACTGCGAGTGCACGGGCCGTTTTAAATTCCTCGCCCGCAGCCGTTGGAATAAACGAGTAAAAGTCCACGCGCTCGTACGCTAACGCCTCGTTTTTTCTACGCTAAGTGCAGAATAAAATTTAACAATCGAATGAAAGTGCGAAAATTTAGTTTTAAATTAATGCCTTTGCTCCTGATTCAAAATGAAAATGGAGCAGATTGTGCAGCAAATTCTGTTTAATAGGATGTGCACATAAATAAGAAGTATACCTTTAAGAAATCGATCGATTGTTATATTTTTATAGAGTAAATCGATTGACTGTTATACAAGAGAATAATCATGAATCAATTCGAAATACTCTTTTTATAGTGTAAAGTGTCCTATCTGTACTTGTAATGCATCCTATCTATATCCACTCTACAAAAGTGAATTAAAAATGACGTACTTCATTGCTTAAGTAACATCCAGCTTTAAAATCAATGCGTAAAATCTATTGTTTTACCCTGTTTAAAATACCGTTAATTCAAACGATAGAAAAAATAAACACATTCAATCTGTATCGGTTATATTAAATTCCTAGAAAAAATCATCATTTTTTATGTTACGTAAAACCAGTTTTTTGCCAAAAATTGGCCTTTCAGCCTTCGAGCAGTAACTGACCAGTATAGTCGGCGATTTTTATTGTAGAGATATGATTTATATTTGTGTATTACATTTACTGGATAATATTTGTGCTTTTTGACCGAAATTTACATAAAATTTTTAAAACATTTATGTAATTTTTCGTCTAATTAAATTTTGTGCAGCGAGATTCAAGTTTAATCAATTATTTACGAATTAGATAAATTTACTAAATTAACTACTAACTTGTATATTGTAAAAGATTAAGGGACTAAACCTGAATAGCATTCAACTCACAATCATTCTTCAATTTTTCTATAAGACATCCTTTTATCCATCTAAAGCCTTAATTACATTCCACAAAAAAACACCTGTTATCCTTCCGTATTCCTCAAGTCCCCGCTCCAACGAAAGAATAAAAGAAGAATCAGCTGACGCCGGCGAGGCAGGAGTAAGCTTGCGCTCTCGGATCGCGCTTTCAATGTGTACCGTTTGATCGCGAAGTTTACGAGGCGCGGGCCGCGGCATAAAAAAGCGCAAAGAAAAGCGCGCGCCTCGCTCCGCCGCAGGAAGGAAGCACTGTTACGCCTACGGTACACCGCGCGCATAACAGTGCGCTCGCCTCCCGATCTTCAAATCTCAATCGAGCCCTCTAATTACGTGCGGCTGCGCCGACGCGCCCGTAAGGGCGGCAAAAAAGCGCCGAGCGCGCCGTCCCGTGAAGCGACGACGCCTCGCGCGGCGGGGGCCTGCTCGCATAAT
This sequence comes from Eurytoma adleriae, assembly GCA_900480045.1. Taxonomy (NCBI): domain Eukaryota; kingdom Metazoa; phylum Arthropoda; class Insecta; order Hymenoptera; family Eurytomidae; genus Eurytoma; species Eurytoma adleriae. The sequence continues at coordinate 10,358 of UXGC01000271.1, read as the reverse complement.
CCGCGCCGGGGCTTCCTAAAATGTTAATTCGAGCCTTGTTTCGAGGAGTCGGCGCTTGAAGACTAAATTAAACTTTCGCGCTGCGATGGTGCATTATTAAAATTCACGGGGCAACGATTGAAGCTTCTTTCGCGCTTCTTCCACTGTGTTACTACTTGTTATTTTTTAATTATCGAATTTTTATAGCTTGACTTGTATTTATAAGTAATTTTCTTTTATTTAATTAAAAGTTTATTGACTGTCGGAGTTAGTCGACTTAAATAAGTTAACATATTTATTGAGACTATAGCCGGAAAGGTGATCTTTCAATTAAATAAATCGTATGTGCTGAGTGCAAGTACATTAAAAAGTATAATTTTTTGTTGACACTCCCAAGTGAAAAAATTTTGTAAAGCTTTTATAAAACGTGTTTTATAAACAATGGACATATAAAGTTTTATATATTCTTTTCGAAACATATCTTTTAAATGTAATTTTTTTATAATTTTGTCTACAAAATTTTTTCACGTGGACAATTTGTTTAATTGTGGATTTTTTTGAGCTTTGAAATAAGGATTTTAAATCAAATTAACGATTTTGTTCAGCTAATTAGAAATCTTCAAAAGAGACAATGTACCATTAATCTTTTACAGCTGACATGTCTATTCCGATTTACCTAATTCAAAAATTATAAATAAATTAAAATGAAAAATTCATTTCTTTGGTTGCATTTGTATTATCAGAAAATCATTAATGCTATTACAAGTATTTTTTAAATAAAAGATGAGTCTAAAAGTGAAGCCAATTTATTCCTGATTTAATTGGTTCTGAAACAATCACGTGATTAGAAGTCTATCTATTCATGTCTAATAATACATGCAGCCACAATTAGTAGGTATAAGGCAATTCAAAGCACACAAGAGAAGATAATTATTTTATGTTTAAATTAACACCTATTTTTACATTCTTATATTAGGTACTTACTCATTATTTTTTTCGATTCTGAATAATTTAATCTAATGAGTCTGACGTTGACATTAATTATTTATAGTCTTATTCTATTCCTAACAGTGAATGCTAAACTATATGGAACGAAAAAACAAATAATATAATGTCTGTATATGTGAATTACGGAAAATTCGCGCCTACAGTTGTTGAAAAAAAGGCATAAATTAATTTTTTATAAAGCACTCGAAGTACGTAGCTACAAAACTTCCTTAGTTGCATTTTACTTCGCTTAATGCGGTAATTGCAACAATGCAAGAGCTGTAATGAAGGCCAATTAGGACGAGCAAAGTATCCGATAAAATTTCACTTCAATTACGGCCGGGCGACTCCGCGCGAATGGAAAAACAATCCGCCGGCCGGAAATTGCACGCCACGAAGTCGTCCTAACAGCGATGCAAAAGCCGTGCGTGTACGGCTCTTCCTCGCAGTCCAATAAACGTTACGAGGCTCAACTCACTGCACGCGAAAACTTCTTGTCGATTTCAGATCCGCGCGCGTTGCTTAAACAGCCGCACTTTGCGTTTCTTCCAACTCCGACACTTTGCTGCTTGTACCCGCTTGAGTTTTGCTTTCTTCGAGTTTTCACCCGGCAATTAAAGTACGACTTCGACGAGTTCCGCTCCGCGCTGAAATTTAAATGTTCGCTTCACTTCCCCGCGTACTTTCCTTTTCAGCTTTATTGGTCTTTAAAAGTATCTTGTTATCGAGAATAAGAAATCAATTACTTGCAATATGGCACTCAGAGAAGAAAAGCCTATTTCGGGAGTTCCGTATAAAAAAGGGCATTTCGCGTGTTTCTTGAAATGTACTTTTTTTCGTAAAGTGTGCTAGTCTTCGCTAGAAATTTGAAACGTGCTTTTTCGTGATAATAAAATTATTTAAATTACATTTTACTATTTTCTTTTAGCGTAATAATGTCATTTGATCAATTACAATTAAAATAAATATCTACGAGCTTCTCATTCAATCAGAATATTTGGTTAACTTTACAACAGATTAACAACACGAGCGTAAATACAGAAGTCAGATTAGCCTATTCTCATAATAAAATTCTGTATTAATAAAGTAAAGAAAAGAAAATCGTGCAAACGACACTGAAAAACGCAAAACAAAATGGTATAAATCCTGGGAACGAAAAAAGAAAATGACTGCACGCCCTGCCAACTCACCTTCCGCGCCTGATCCCCACCCTCGATTTCCGCATCCTCTAATGAATTCCTCATAAAGCGGCGCAGGAGGTGCGAGTCGGCTATTTTTACGCGCCGCGGATAAGGCGAATGCAAAACACGAGGGAAAGAGAGAGGGAGAATAAAAGGAAGGCGAATTCGTAATTTTCGCGGGCTCGTAAAACGCGCCGGGAGAAAACGGGACTTCCGATGCGCGCCCGATAGGTATACGCGCGGGCTGTCGTGACGGCGCAGACGGATCGGCTCGTAAAAGGTGATCTCGCGATTTTTACGCCCTCGCGAACAAAAAAATGAAGCTTAATTAAATTCCACCCGAAACTGCCTGGATCGCGGTGCTATAAAACCCTCTCGAATTGTTATCGTTAAATTGGATAAATAATTCATAAGCGGGGCGTAAAAGGAAATAATTTGTTGATTCTCTCCCTCGTCGCCCTCGTGTGTGCGCTCGAGTTGGTTGAAAACGTCGTAGCTTATTTACTAATGCGGCGATATGAAGCATCGCGCGTTTCAATTCGGTGGATACCTCGAGCGTTTAACCCTATAGCGCGGTTTTTGCCCATTAGTCAGTCTAATTATGCCGCGTATTTATCAAGGCTCGTGCGATGGATGTAAATTCGGTGCGCCAAACTCCATCAATCATCTTAACTGACGTGTCAGATGTAAGTGTTGCGATGATAGGGAGCGGAAAAAGGAAGCCGTGCGTGCCTGGTGCGTTTAGCGTATTTGTCCCACCTTTAATCCGGCCACTTTTCTTATCGGATAATCTGCTCTTAATAATCATAAACTTCAAATATGCATAAATTTACTCTTAATACGGTGCTTATTATAACTGGAAATCAGTTTCTATTGCTTTTAGCAAGGAGCGTTAAATGTATCATTAATAGTCGCGTCTGGCATCAATCTTTTTCAAAAAGTTGATACACAGTGAGCTGTATAAGGAATTAAACTGTCAATTAAATTATTATTTACTACACTTAACACAAAAATAAAATTTGTTTTAATTATTTCTTGTGTCCTCGATTCAATCAAATAAATGTGTACTTTAAGTACAAAATGTTGACTTGTGAAAAAAACTGAGTAAATTATTATGCTACTCAACTTTAATCAAACATCTTTTATAAATCTATTTTTACAAATACCACAATTAATTTATCTTGTCACTAGTGTAAGTACACTCTTGTATTGAATTATTGCAATCAAATGTTACATCAAACATTTTACTGTTTATCCTATTTTTGTTTAATTTCTCTAATTCTCTAATAAGAAATTTAACATTTAAAAAGACATGTAAACAATGAAAAAAATTATCAAATTTTTGTAATCAAATGTTACCAAATGAATGATAAGGCAAGTTGCTCGTTTTAGTTTGATATAATTTCATTTCTGACTGGTATAATCTCGACTTTTTATTCACTATGTTCCTACAAGAAAATTTAATTAATTCAATAAGTTATTCCGAAGTTTAGTTTGTGGTACTTTTTAGTTGTCCATCTGCATTGCAACGTTGCGTATACGACCTTGTGGCATATAGTCATGCAAGGGGGTGCTTATACTATTTGTTTGTTAGTCTGTTCTGCTCAATAACATACTACTTCACCTAAGTCTATTTTCCTATTCACATTCACCTATTAACTTACTTAAAAACAAAGAAAGAATGCAATTAGTTGAAAAATACAAAAAAAAGGCACAAATTGTCTGCAGCAATCCGAAAAGTACTGCAAAAACAACTTAGAATACGGGTGCGCTCGAGCGAAGGAAGGAACAATAAGTCATAACGCAGCGTCCAGAGCAATGGAAAAGTGGGAATCAGCCGTCGCATCGAGGCGGTGCACGGTTAGTGGGTCACTGTTAACCCCGGCTAGCGCGCGCCGATCGGCATCGCTCGCATATCTACGCGTTCGGCGTATTCCGCGCGAGCTGAGACGTTTATCGCCAGCCGCGATCTTATCGATCCTCCTCGCGCACCGCTAATCCGACGGAGGAGATCCTCCGATGGATCGACGCCCGGAATTGTCTATTTTTCACTTCGACATTCTCTCGACTCTCGCGAAGATCGCCTATACTGAGTTTTTTTAATGTATCCGAAGATGAATATATTTAGCGTATTTAAAGGCGCCGTATCCTTAGTAGAAATCATACTAATTAGTCATAGTCATAAACTGACCAGTTACTGTTCGAAGACTGAAAGTGGCCGGATTTTGGCTAGAAACTGGTTTACATGACTTAAAAATTGACGATTTCTACAAGGGATGATGACACGTTCATAAATTCGAACGTGACGTCAAAGTATTAAAATTTATGTAGAAAATAGCCTTTTCATTAGAAAAATGGTAATTATTAAAAATTCTTGATACTCCATTGCTAAGGTTGATTGAAAAAATGATAAGGTTTGATTGCTTGACTTATAATTTTGATTATTCAAGTGGATCAAAAAGTCAAGTAATTTCTTTCGATCTTTCTACTAAATTGCCAATACGTCTAGACTTCGATAACTTTAAAGTAACGACGTAAGAAAATTGCTCCCATGTACTATTTGCATTACAACAGCTCCTCAAAACCCAATTAACACTCGAGTCGCCACGGCATAGTTAGAAAATGAAGCTGTTCTTACCGGCGCGAGCTAAATTAAATTTCGAACTATTAATCAGGTTCCGCGGACAAACTCGCCGAGCGAGCTCATTGCGAGCGAGAAGAAAAAAAAAATAAGGGAACGAGCGGAGAGGCGTAATTACCCCGAACGACTAGGCGAGCCGCGGTATAATCTCAGCGTCATGCAAATGCGCGCGCATCGCTGTCGGTTAAAAACGAGTTAACAACTTGGATCGGCTTAAAATTCGCCAGACCCGACGGATTAGCCGGTGCAAAAGTCCCCCCCTCCTTTCGCAGCTCGCGCGCTCCCGTATATCTCCGGCTGATCGCGGCCAAGACACATAACGCCCGGAATAATTTTACACTTCGTTATGCCACCTGCAGACCGCCTCCGGCCAGGCAGGAGCTCGCACTTTTCATTCGCTAGAATAGATAACGAAAAAGAGAGAGAGAAAGAGAGAAAGAGAGAAAGAGAGAGAGAGAGAAAGATAGAGAGAGAAGAGAGAGAGAGATTGATCTATACTTTTCAGTATTGTGCGATTACGCATTTGTGAGAACTACACACTCCATTGTTTACTCGATTATTGAAAATATTGACGCATGGTGTTACCTAATTAGTATTTGTGGTAATAATTATTTGTTGAAGAGGGGGTGGTTAATAAAATATTCAGGTGTGCTTGATTGTTTAAACTTTGCATGGTCAAATATCATTTTCAAAATTTTTGTTATTAATTGCCAATTACCAGTTGTAATAAAATTAAAATCAATAATCAACGCTGTATTTATATAAGAGTATAAGTAATATTGAATATGTTTAACAAAGAGAAAATGTATGAATAATTGATTTCAAGAATCATTGAAAATAAACCTTTGCATAAGTGTATAAGTAAATTTAAAAGGGTTAAATACCAGACGATCCTTTTAATAGTGCAAAATAAAAAATTTGATTATGAACTTTCATAAGTATTATTTGTTTTTTATTTTAAAATTAGGGTATTATAAGTGATAAGATTTAGCGAACTTGAAATTAGATAGACTCGCTGCAATTATAATTAAATCTACTTTTCTTTTGTTTTCTTCTCTTTTCTCGACTCTTCTAAAAACGAAAAATTATGTTTTATTGCAGAAAAAGTTTCTTATTAATTGATAAAAGAGTAATAAAACGATTGAACGATTTTCCAAACAAACAAGCCCGATCAATTTTCGAAACTTTTCCGCAAAAAGCAACGTGTGTCCCTTTGTAAAAAATTATCCTTACTTTTACGAAAATCCACAACAGCTCGCCTACTTTCCCAGCGAGTTTACCATAAAACAGTAATCTATTAAACAAATCGCCCGTCCGTGTAACAGAACAATCGGGCCAACAAAGCCCACCGGTGTCCTCATCCATAAAAAATGAGCTATCGACTTTGCGCCTCCTCGCGCCGAGGCCTCCCCGCGGCCAACGAATAAATAACGAAACACCTGACGTAACGTAGCGAGATTAGCGGCCGGTTTCAAGTGCGTCGATAATCCCGCAGGATCAAGCGGCAATTACCGCCGCGAGAACTCGTTTCCCCGCGCCTCGGAAACGGTGCACGCGCGCGCGACGCGAAACGTGGGAAATGATAATTCGCCCCGGCGCTCGATCGATCGGCGGCGGAACGAAAAAGGCGAGGGGGGGACCGAAAAGCGCCCGATTCGTCCCGATGAAATATACATGAGGCGATTATTTATTTTCGCGGCGACGGCGCTCAATAGCGCGCGCGAGCGTTTCTTTGCATCCTAACGAGACGCGCGGCCGCAGCGGCGACCCCCTCTCGCCTCGTTTGCTCGGGAATTTATCATCCAATCAATGCTCGCCTACATTTATTTTCGTCCGCGGGCAGAGCTAAAAAGTCACGCTACTCTGTCTTTTTTCGCGAGCGAGCGCGACATTGTATGTTAAATGTTTACTGCACCCCGGCGACTTGCTTTTTGCGCGGCTGCAGTCGAGCGTTTAATTGAGTAAGGACGGGGAGGTCTTAGTACGAGCTAATAAAATTTAAATGTTTAAACTTTAATGTTACATCTTTTATAAAATTCGTATTTTAATAATAACACAATTCATTCATCTTGTCATTGTAGGAAATTCAATATATAACTCGCGCGATTTCTGCGTAAATCGAGTACGAAATGAGATAGATTTCTTTATCTTCATTTGTGTATCTTAATAAGACTTCACAAATAGATAGATAAAAAAACTATAATATTTTAAATGTATTATATACACTTTTACTATTACTTTGATGTAAACATTTATAAGCTAACTAAAGCAATTTCTGTTTCACTTAATGCTTATAAGTAGAAACAGTCGAATACGGCAAGACGCGTCTTGCTTTCAATAAAATTAATTATGAAGTTTTCATCAAATTATTAATTTATTCGTGACACATATATCACGAAGCGATGCAAGGCGCGAGCCACTGGCTTATTTAAAAATTTTATTTTTTCTTTAAAAACATCATCGAACCATTTATATCTCTGGGATGCATGGAGTAGTGTGCGATCGCGAAATTCTGCCGCGACGCTGACGAGCGAGAATAACTGCACGAGTCTCGGTTGGGAGGATCGATGGGCGAACACCCGCCCTGGAGTTCACTGAACCCGCAATCTCTCGTTTGGCCGGGCGATCAATCTGACGGCCAAGTGTGATTTTTCGGGTGCAAACTTTTCAGTGTCAACATTTTAACAGAATGAAATGTCTATTTGATTGTAATTCGTAAAAATTTTCTGGAAATTAATTTCGAGTGGCTACCTAGTTGGCAATCTACACATTAATTAAGTAGTATTTAGCATTGGTATAGTATATTTTATGTTGTGGAGTAACGAAATTGTGTATGATGTAGATTGCATCTGATAAGAAGTCAGTTTTTATGAAAATTAAAAAGAATAGATAATTCGTTCCTTTTGTCTCTTGCAATCATTATAAAACGAAGTTTATACACCAATCAAATTATCTGTTATTACGTGAAATGAAAAGTATAATGGTATCACTTAGATGTGCATCTTAAATTTATTATGAATCACGTGGTTTAAAAATATATATGGAGAACCGTAAAAAATTAGAGATCACTAAATAATTAATCAACAAAAAAGTAAAATACCTGTAACACATTAAAAAATGTTTCACAACAACTTTTAAGAATAAATTTTATCGGATAGTTTTCATAAAAAATAAATAAATCTCTTTTTCAATTGCCTGTCTTGCCCCTCTTCTCACCCATGCTCCACTGTCACCGGCCAACTAATTGAAAGTACTTCTTGTTAAATTAATGTAAAAAGCAATTGTTTCCCGATAAAAAGTGCGCTTGCACGCGATCCCGGTGCTCCCATTCCGGCGTCATCCACGTCTTTCCAAAAACTTTCGAAATCAAAAGAGAAAGCCGCCCGCCGAACTGATCCCTGACAAAAAGAAGTCGCTTCGCGGCGATGCCTCGTGTCTCGTAGCGGCGTAATTCCCCATTCCCCCCGCCCCCTTGGGGGGGCCGCCCCGCATAAAAAAGGCCTCGGATATTGCGCGAAAGTAGGTAAAGACAAATCGGTAACGAGAATCGGCGATCGGCCGACAAAAGGAAAACAGCCCCCGTGCGCGCGCGCGCGCCGGTGGCTTTCGCGCTCTCCGCTCCGCGCGCGGCCGATCCATAAATTTCAATCGACGCGCGCGCGAGGCGACCGGTTGCCCGATGTCGCTCCAAATGGGCTTCTCTCTCCGTACGATTTCTAACAAAACGCTACTAGGACGATCGCCGATCGCTCATTCATAATGCGCAAGAGAGCAAAAGTCCGCAGGGCATTGGTTTCGTTCTCTGGATCTCTCTCTTTCTCCTTCCATCTCATTCTAGCTGCATCTCCGTCTCTTTTTCTGTACATACATCTCTCTCATTCTCTCTCTCTCTCTCTCTCTCTCCGTCTCTCTCTTTCTTTCTCTTATTTATCTACCTATCTGTATCTTTCTTTGTATGTATCGACGTCTCTTTCTCTTTCTTTCTCTTTCTCGCTCTCTCTCTGCCTGCATCTCTCTCTTTCTATATGTATATCTATCTCTCTTTCTCTTTCTATCTCATTCTGGACGTATCTTTATCTTGTTCTGTATATTCATCTCTCTCATTCTCATTCTCTTTGCATCTTTCTCTCTCTATCTGTCTCTCTCTTTCGCATTTCCATCTCGGAGCGACCGATATTTTCTTGTGGTTCGCGAAGAAAGAGGCGCCCGCCGGCTGCGGCTCTTATCGTCCGGCATCTGCGGATCGTCGCCGGTTCAGCTGACGGTGAAAGATTGCTATCTGCCTTTTATTGGCAGCCGAGAGACGTGCACAAAAATCAATGATTAGTCCTTTTCGCGTTGAACACGTGTAGCTTACCGTTGGAATTGATTTTACGGTAATTGCGTTAGGATTATTTGGCGTGAATGTTTGACAGGTGATGATGACACGCGTGGATAGTATAGTAAGATTTCTAGCTAATTTTTCCAACGCGTTTATTGTACGAGTCGCGAAAATCGCGAAATGTAAATTATTCTAAGCTGTAAATCACGGAAATCGAGGCAAAGGTAAATTCTAAAATTACCATTTTTTTATAATAATTCATGTAAAGGATCGTACATTCGAATTTCGCGTTATTAATTGCTACCGACAAAATTTATTTACACGTTATTTTCACCACTAAAAATTTAAATGAATCTCACGTATTCCCATCAACGCTGACTTTCCAGATCCGAAAAATTTAAAAAAAAAGTCAGCCCCTTAAATCATCAAGCCCCAAAATCATCCCAACTTACATCACGGGATAGAACCAAGCGAATGCGTCAGCTGAGCCTAGCCTCTCCCTTTCCCGCTCGCTTGAAGCGAAAGGGAGTGGGGGACTTAACTCGGGCGCCCTTGACACGATTATGTAGCGCCGGCGGCCGATCCTCGAGCGAACTGACCTTAGCACTGGCGCGACCTGCACCTACCCCGAGTCGTGCACTCGATCGCCTTTGATTTACGGTGGGTCGGGCGGCTTTTTTTTCCTCGCCTCGCGCGATTTGTTGCGCCCCCGGAGATGCGCGTGCTCCTGGATTATACGCTCGGTCGGCTCGTGCCTGGCCGATCGTGACGCTGCATTCGGGCGGGATTTAATTGAGTTTCGTTTGTTTGCGCGACGTCATCCCGGCCGCCGATTGTTAATGCCACGTGCTTTTTTGTTTCAGGTGAGTTTTATAAGCTGCGTGATTTCTCTTTTCATGCTGCACTGACACGTGAGTTTTGGTTTGATCTTTTCCTTTTTTTAAGCTAAGGAGATTCTATAAATCAAGTAAATAAGAAGTACAATCGGTAATTTCGTGATTGTGAGTACTTTTATATAAAAGTAAAAATTAAAAGTTATTTCTACAATTTTTTTAAGAATGCTTGATATATACAAGTGTGCACATTGGTAAAGCCAACGCTCAAAAGTTGATTTAATGAAAAGCTAATAAAATTAATGTTAATTGCAACACTAATCACTAAATAATTCAACTACACGGAAAGAAAAATGGAACGAAAGTAGTTCCAAAAGTTGATTAAAAACAGGCCGCCGCTCGCGGGCCAGAAACAG